>JBBPFJ010000796.1:0-48290 GCA_037975025.1 Excoecaria agallocha | reverse complement strand
TGCATTTTGACTCAGTTTTTTCAACCAAAAACTCAAAGGGGTACCCCTTTGCAATTTGCATAATTTTTTCAACAAAAAATATAAAGGAGTTCCCTAAGCATTTTGACTCAATTTTTAAGCCAAAAACTCAAATGGGCACCCACTTTGCATTTTGACTCAGTTTTGCATCCAAAAACTCAAGGGGGTACCCCTTTGCATTTTGTGTCAGTTTTTTCACCAAAAACTCATAGGAGTACCCCTTTGCATTTGGATCCAGTTTTTCACAAAAAAAACCAAGGCGTACTGCTAAACATTTTGACTCAATTTTTCAACCAAAATCTCAAAAGGATACCACTTTGCATTTTGGATCAGTTTTTCACAAAAAATACAAATGAGTACCCCCAACCATTTTGACTCAGTATTTAAGCCAAAAAACTCAAAGGGGTTCCCCTTTGCAATTTGACTCAGTTTTTCATCCAAAAACTCAAGGGGGTACCCCTTTGCATTTTGTGTCATTTTTTCACCAAAAACTCATAGGGGTACCCCTTTGCATTTTGGATCAGTTTCTAACAAAAAATTCAAAGGGATATCCCTTTGCATTTTAGGTCAGTTTTTTCAGCAAAAACTCAAAGGGGTACCCCTTTACATTTTGAGTTAGTTTTTCACAAAAAATACAAAGGCGTACCGCTAAGCATTTTTAATCAGTTTTCAGCCAATAACTTAAAGGAGTACCCCTTTACATTTTGGTACAATTTTTCACCAAAAATACATTGGAGAAACCATAAGCATTTTGACGTAGTTTTTCAGCCAAAAATTCAAAAGGATTACCCCCTTTACATTTTGGGTAAGTTTTTCACAAAAAAACACCAAGGTGTACCGCTAACATTTTGACTCAATTTCTCAACCAAAATCTAAAAGGGTACCCCTTTGCATTTTGACTCAGTTTATCAACCCAAAAACTCAAAGGGGGTACCCCTTTGCAATTTGCATAATTTTTCACAAAAAATATAAAGGAGTTCCCTAAGCATTTTGACTCAATTTTTAAGCCAAAAACTCAAATGGGCACCACTTTGTATTTTGACTCAGTTTTTCATCCAAAAAATCAAGGGAGTACCCCTTTGCATTTTGTGTCAGTTTTTCACCAAAAACTCATAGGAGTACCCCTTTGCATTTTGGATCAGTTTTTTCACAAAAAAACCAAGGGCGTACTGCTAAACATTTTGACTCAATTTTTCAACCAAAATCTCAAAGGGATACCCCATTGCATTTTGGATCATTTTTTCACGAAAAAAAAATGAGTACCCCCCAACCATTTTGACTCAGTGTTTAAGCCAAAAACTCAAAGGGGTACCCCTTTGCATTTTGGGTCAACTTTTCAGCAAACACTCAAAGGGATACCCCTTTACATTTGGGTCAAGTTTTTACAAAAAACACAAAGGCGTACCGCTAAGTATTTTGAATCAGTTTTTCACCAATAACTTAAAGGGGTACCCCTTTGCATTTTCGTACAATTTTTCATAAAAACACACAACGGAGAAACCCTAAGCATTTTGACCCAGTTTTTCAGGCCAAAATTCAAAGGGATACCCCTTTAAATTTTGGGTCAGTTTTTCACAAAAAAAAAAAACCAAGGCGTACTGCTAAACATTTTAACTCAATTTTTCAACCAAAATCTCAAAAGGATACCCCTTTGCATTTTGGATCAGTTTTTCACAAAAAATACAAATGAGTACCCCCAACCATTTTGACTCAGTATTTAAGCCAAAAAACTCAAACGGGTTCCCTTTGCAATTTGACTCAGTTTTTCATCCAAAAACTCAACGGGGTACCCCTTTGCATTTGTGTCATTTTTTCACCAAAAACTCATAGGGGTACCCCTTTGCATTTTGGATCAGTTTCTAACAAAAAATACAAAGGGATATCCCTTTGCATTTTAGGTCAGTTTTTCAGCAAAAACTCAAAGGGGTACCCCTTTACATTTTAAGTTAGTTTTTCACAAAAAACACAGAGGCGTACCGCTAAGCATTTTTAATCAGTTTTCAGCCAATAACTTAAAGGGGTACCCCTTTACATTTTGGTACAATTTTTCACCAAAAATACAATGGAGAAACCATAAGCATTTTGACGTAGTTTTTCAGCCAAAAATTCAAAAGGATACCCCCTTTACATTTTGGGTCAGTTTTTCACCAAAAACACCAAGCCGTACCGCTAAACATTTTGACTCAATTTCTCAACCAAAATCTAAAAGGGGTACCCCTTCGCATTTTGACTCAGTTTTTCAACCAAAAACTCAAAGGGAAACCCCTTTGCAATTTGCATAATTTTTTCACAAAAAATATAAAGGAGTTCCCTAAGCATTTTGACTCAATTTTTAAGCCAAAAACTCAAATGGGCACCACTTTGCATTTTGACTCAGTTTTTTCATCCAAAAAAATCAAGGGGGTACCCCTTTGCATTTTGTGTCAATTTTTCACCAAAAACTCATAGGAGTACCCCTTTGCATTTTGGATCAGTTTTTCACAAAAAAAACCAAGGCGTACTGCTAAACATTTTGACTCAATTTTTCAACCAAAATCTCAAAGGGATACCCCTTTGCTTTTTGGATCAGTTTTTCACAAAAAAAAATGAGTACCCCCAACCATTTTGACTCAGTGTTTAAGCCAAAAAACTCAAAGGGGTACCCCTTTGCATTTTGGGTCAACTTTTCAGCAAACACTCAAAGGGATACCCCTTTACATTTTGGGTCAGTTTTTTACAAAAAACACAAAGGCGTACCGCTAAGCATTTTGAATCAGTTTTTCACCAATAACTTAAAGGGGTACCCCTTTGCATTTTCGTACAATTTTTTCACAAACAAAACACAACGGAGAAACCCTAAGCATTTTGACCCAGTTTTTTCAGCCAAAAATTCCAAAGGGATACCCCTTTAAATTTTGGGTCAGTTTTTCACATAAAAAAACCAAGGCGTACTGCTAAACATTTTGACTCAATTTTTCAACCAAAATCTCAAAAGGATACCCCTTTGCATTTTGGATCAGTTTTTCACAAAAAAATACAAATGAGTACCCCCAACCATTTTGACTCAGTATTTAAGCCAAAAAAACTCAAACGGGTTCCCCTTTGCAATTTGACTCAGTTTTTCATCCAAAAACTCAAGGGGGTACCCCTTTGCATTTTGTGTCATTTTTTCACCAAAAACTCATAGGGGTACCCCTTTGCATTTTGGATCAGTTTCTAACAAAAAATTCAAAGGGATATCACTTTGCATTTTAGGTCAGTTTTTTCAGCAAAAACTCAAAGGGGTACCCCTTTACATTTGAGTTAGTTTTTCACAAAAAACACAAAGGCGTACCGCTAAGCATTTTTAATCAGTTTTCAGCCAATAACTTAAAGGAGTACCCCCTTTACATTTTGGTACAATTTTTCACCAAAAAATACAATGGAGAAACCATAAGCATTTTGACGTAGTTTTTTCAGCCAAAAATTCAAAAGGATACCCCTTTACATTTTGGGTCAGTTTTTCCACAAAAATCACCAAGGTGTACCGCTAAACATTTTGACTCAATTTCTCAACCAAAATCTAAAAGGGGTACCCCCTTTGTATTTTGACTCAGTTTTTCAACCAAAAACTCAAAGGGGTACTCCTTTGCAATTTGCATAATTTTTTCCCAAAAAATATAAATGGAGTTCCCTAAGCATTTTGACTCAATTTTTAAGCCAAAAACTCAAATGGGCACCACTTTGCATTTTGACTCAGTTTTTCATCCAAAAAATCAAGGGGGTACCCCTTTGCATTTTGTGTCAGTTTTTCACCAAAAACTCATAGGAGTACCCCTTTGCATTTTGGATCAGTTTTTCACAAAAAAAACCAAGCCGTACTGCTAAACATTTTGACTCAATTTTTCAACCAAAATCTCAAAGGGATACCCCTTTGCATTTTGGATCAGTTTTTCACAAAAAAAAAATGAGTACCCCCAACCATTTTGACTCAGTGTTTAAGCCAAAAACTCAAAAGGGGTACCCCTTTGCATTTTGGGTCAACTTTTCAGCAAACACTCAAGGGGATACCCTTTATATTTTGGGTCAATTTTTTTACAAAAAACACAAAGGCGTACTGCTAAGCATTTTGAATCAGTTTTTCACCAATAACTTAAAGGGGTACCCCTTTGCATTTTCGTACAATTTTTCACAAAAAACACAATGGAGAAACCCTAAGCATTTTGACCCAGTTTTTCAGCCAAAAATTCAATGGGATACCCCTTTAAATTTTGGGTCAGTTTTTCACAAAAAAAAAACCAAGGCGTACTGGTAACCATTTTGACTCAATTTTTTCAACCAAAATCTCAAAAGGATACCCCTTTGCATTTTCGATCAGTTTTTCACAAAAAATACAAATGAGTACCACCCCAACCATTTTGACTCAGTATTTAAGCAAAAAACTCAAAGGGTTCCCCTTTGCAATTTGACTCAGTTTTTCATCCAAAAACTCAACGGGGTACCCCTTTGCATTTTGTGTCATTTTTTCACCAAAAACTCATAGGGGTACCCCTTTGCATTTTGGATCAGTTTCTAACAAAAAATTCAAAAGGATATCCCTTTGCATTTTAGGTCAGTTTTTCAGCAAAAACTCAAAGGGTACCCCTTTACATTTTGAGTTAGTTTTTCACAAAAAACACAAAGGCGTACCGCTAAGCATTTTTAAATCAGTTTTCAGCCAATAACTTAAAGGGGTACCCCTTTACATTTTGGTACAATTTTTCAACCAAAAATACAATGGAGAAAACCATAAGCATTTTGACGTAGTTTTTCAGCCAAAAATTCAAAATTATACCCCTTTACATTTTGGGTCAGTTTTTCAAAAAAACACCAAGGTGTACCGCTAAACATTTTGACTCAATTTCTCAACCAAAATCTAAAAGGGGTACCCCTTTGCATTTTGACTCAGTTTTTCAACAAAAAACTCAAAGGGGTACCCCTTTGCAATTTGCATAATTTTTTCACAAAAAATGATAAAGGAGTTCCTAAGCATTTTGACTCAATTTTTAAGCCAAAAACTCAAAACGGGGCACCACTTTGCATTTGACCTCAGTTTTTCATCCAAAAACTCAAGGGGGTACCCCTTTGCATTTTGTGTCAGTTTTTCACCAAAAACTCATAGGAGTACCCCTTTGCATTTTGGATCAGTTTTTCACAAAAAAAACCAAGGCGTTACAGCTAAACATTTTGACTCAATTTTTCAAACCAAAATCTCAAAGGGATACCCCATTTGCATTTTGGATCAGTTTTTCACAAAAAAAAATGAGTACCCCCCAACCATTTTGACTCAGTGTTTAAGCCAAAAACTCAAAGAGGTACCCCTTTGCATTTTGGGTCAACTTTTCAGCAAACACTCAAGGGGATACCCCTTTACATTTTGGGTCAATTTTTTACAAAAAACACAAAGGCGTACTGCTAAGCATTTTGAATCAGTTTTTCACCCAATAACTAAAGGGGTACCCCTTTGCATTTCGTACAATTTTTCACAAAAAAACACAATGGAGAAACCCTAAGCATTTTGACCCAGTTTTTCAGCCAAAAATTCAATGGGATACCCCTTTAAATTTTGGGTCAGTTTTTCACAAAAAAAAACCAAGGCGTACTGGTAAACATTTTGACTCAATTTTTCAACCAAAATCTCAAAAGGATACCCCTTTGCATTTTGGATCAGTTTTTCACAAAAAATACAAATGAGTACCCCCAACCATTTTGACTCAGTATTTAAGCCAAAAAACTCAAAGTGGTACCCCTTTGCATTTTGGGTCAACTTTTCAGCAAACACTCAAAGGGATACCCCTTTATATTTTGGGTCAGTTTTTTACAAAAAACACGAAGGCGTACCGCTAAAGCATTTTGAATCAGTTTTTCACCAATAACTTAAGGGGTACCCCTTTGCATTTTCGTACAATTTTTCACAAAAAACACAACGGAGAAACCCTAAGCATTTTGACCCAGTTTTTCAGCCAAAAATTCAAATGGATACCCCTTTAAATTTTGGGTCAGTTTTCACAAAAAAAAACCAAGGCGTACTGCTAAACATTTTGACTCAATTTTTCAACCAAAATCTCAAAAGGATACCCCTTTGCATTTACGATCAGTTTTTCACAAAAAATACAAATGAGTACCCCCAACCATTTTGACTCAGTATTTAAGCCAAAAAACTCAAAAGGGGTTCCACCTTTGCAATTTGACTCAGTTTTTCATCCAAAAACTCAACGGGTACCCCTTTGCATTTTGTGTCATTTTTTCACCAAAAAACTCATAGGGGTACCCCTTTGCATTTTGGATCAGTTTCTAACAAAAAATTCAAAAGGATATCCCTTTGCATTTTAGGTCAGTTTTTCAGCAAAAACTCAAAGGGTACCCCTTTACATTTTGAGTTATTTTCACAAAAAACACAAAGGCGTACCGCTAAGCATTTTTAATCAGTTTTCAGCCAATAACTTAAAGGGGTACCCCTTTACATTTTGGTACAATTTTTCACCAAAAATACAATGGAGAAACCATAAGCATTTTGACGTAGTTTTTCAGCCAAAAATTCAAAATTATACCCCTTTACATTTTGGGTCAGTTTTTCACAAAAAACACCAAGGTGTACCGCTAAACATTTTGACTCAATTTCTCAACCAAAATCTAAAAGGGGTACCCCTTTGCATTTTGACTCAGTTTTTCAACAAAAAAACTCAAAGGGGTACCCCTTTGCAATTTGCATAATTTTTTTCACAAAAAATATAAAGAGAGTTCCCTAGCATTTTGACCTCAATTTTTAAGCCAAAAACTCAAACGGGCACCACTTTGTATTTTGACTCAGTTTTTCATCCAAAAAATCAAGAGGGTACCCCTTTGCATTTTGTGTCAGTTTTTCACCAAAAACTCATAGGAGTACCCCTTTGCATTTTGGATCAGTTTTTCATAAAAAAAAACCAAGGCGTACTGCTAAACATTTGACTCAATTTTTCAACAAAATCTCTCAAATGGATACCCCTTTGCATTAGGATCAGTTTTTCACAAAAAAAAATGAGTACCCCCAACCATTTTGACTCAGTGTTTAAGCCAAAAACTCAAAGTGGTACCCCCTTGCATTTTGGGTCAACTTTTCAGCAAACACTCAAAGGGATACCCCTTTACATTTTGGGTCAGTTTTTTACAAAAAACACAAAGGCGTACCGCTAAGCATTTTGAATCAGTTTTTCACCAATAACTTAAAGGGGTACCCCTTGCATTTTGTACAATTTTTCACAAAAAACACAACGGAGAAACCCTAAGCATTTTGACCCAGTTTTTCAGCCAAAAATTCAAATGGATACCCCTTTAAATTTTGGGTCAGTTTTTCACAAAAAAAAACCAAGGCGTACTGCTAAACATTTTGACTCAATTTTTCAACCAAAATCTCAAAAGGATACCCCTTTGCATTTTGGATCAGTTTTTCACAAAAAATACAAATAAAAATACAAATGAGTACCCCCAACCATTTTGACTCAGTATTTAAGCCAAAAAACTCAAAGGATTCCCCTTTGCAATTTGACTCAGTTTTATCATCCAAAAACTCAAGGGGGTACCCCTTTGCATTTTGTGTCATTTTTTCACCAAAAACTCATAGGGTGTACCCCTTTGCATTTGGATCAGTTTCTAACAAAAAATTCAAAGGATATCCCTTTGCATTTTAGGTCAGTTTTTCAGCAAAAACTCAAAGGGGTACCCCTTTACATTTTGAGTTAGTTTTTCACAAAAAATACAAAGGCGTGCCGCTAAGCATTTTTAATCAGTTTTCAGCCAATAACTTAAAGGAGTACCCTTTACATTTTGGTACAATTTTTCACAAAAAATACAATGGAGAAACCATAACCATTTTGACGTAGTTTTTCAGCCAAAAATTCAAAAGGATACCCCTTTACATTTTGGGTCAGTTTTTCACAAAAAACACCAAGGTGTACCGCTAACATTTTGACTCAATTTCTCAACCAAAATCTAAAAGGGGTACCCCTTTGCATTTTGACTCAGTTTTTCACCCAAAAACTCAAAGGGGTACCCCTTTGCAATTTGCATAATTTTTTCACAAAAAATATAAAGGAGTTCCCTAAGCATTTTGACTCAATTTTAAGCCAAAAACTCAAATGGGCACCACTTTGCATTTTGACTCAGTTTTTTCATCCAAAAACTCAAGGGGGTACCCTTTGCATTTTGTATCAGTTTTTCACCAAAAACTCATAGGAGTACCCCTTTGCATTTTGGATCAGTTTTTCACAAAAAAAAACCAAGGCGTACTGCTAAACATTTTGACTCAATTTTCAACCAAAATCTCAAAGGGATACCCCTTTGCATTTTGGATCAGTTTTTCACAAAAAAAAATGAGTACCCCCCCAACCATTTTGACTCAGTGTTTAAGCCAAAAACTTCAAAGGGGTACCCCTTTGCATTTTGGGTCAACTTTTCAGCAAACACTCAAAGGGATACCCCTTTACATTTTGGGTCAGTTTTTACAAAAAACACAAAGGCGTACCGCTAAGCATTTTGAATCAGTTTTTCACCAATAACTTAAAGGGGTACCCCTTTGCATTTTCGTACAATTTTCACAAAAAACACAACGGAGAAACCTAAGCATTTTGACCAGTTTTTTCAGCCAAAATTCAAAGGGATACCCCTTTAAATTTTGGGTCAGTTTTTCACAAAAAAAAAACCAAGGCGTACTGCTAAACATTTTGACTCAATTTTTCAACAAAAATCTCAAAAGGATACCCATTTGCATTTTGGATCAGTTTTTCACAAAAAATACAAATGAGTACCCCCAACCATTTTGACTCAGTATTTAAGCCAAAAACTCAAACGGATTCCCTTTGCAATTTGACTCAGTTTTTCATCCAAAAACTCAAGGGGGTACCCCTTTGCATTTTGTGTCATATTTTCACCAAAAACTCATAGGGGTACCCCTTTGCATTTTGGATCAGTTTCTAACAAAAAATTCAAAGGGATATCCCTTTGCATTTTAGGTCAGTTTTTCAGCAAAAACTCAAAGGGGTACCCCTTTACATTTTGAGTTAGTTTTTCACAAAAAATACAAAGGCGTACCGCTACAGCATTTTTAATCAGTTTTCAGCCAATAACTTAAAGGAGTACCCCTTTACATTTTGGTACAATTTTTCACCAAAAATACAATGGAGAAAACCATAACCATTTTGACGTAGTTTTTCAGCCAAAAATTCAAAAGGATAACCCCTTTACATTTTGGGTCAGTTTTTCACAAAAAACACCAAGGTGTACCGCTAAACATTTTGACTCAATTCTCAACCAAAATCTAAAAGGGGTACCCCTTTGCATTTTGACTCAGTTTTTCAACAAAAACTCAAAGGGGTACCCCTTTTGCAATTTTGCATAATTTTTTCACAAAAAATATGAAGGAGTTCCCTAAGCATTTTGACTCAATTTTTAAGCCAAAAACTCAAACGGGCACCACTTTGCATTTTGACTCAGTTTTTCATCCAAAAACTCAAGGGGGTACCCCTTTGCATTTTGTGTCAGTTTTTCACCAAAAACTCATAGGAGTACCCCTTTGCATTTTGGATCAGTTTTTCACAAAAAAAAACCAAGGCGTACAGCTAAACATTTTGACTCAATTTTTCAACCAAAATCTCAAAGGGATACCCCTTTGCATTTTGGATCAGTTTTTCACAAAAAAAATGAGTACCCCCAACCATTTTGACTCTTTGACTCAGTGTTTAAGCCAAAAACTCAAAGAGGTACCCCTTTGCATTTTGGGTCAACTTTTCAGCAAACACTCAAGGGGATACCCCTTTACATTTTGGGTCAATTTTTTACAAAAAACACAAAGGCGTACTGCTAAGCATTTTGAATCAGTTTTTCACCAATAACTTAAAGGGGTACCCCTTTGCATTTTCGTACAATTTTTCACAAAAAACACAATGGAGAAACCCTAAGCATTTTGACCCAGTTTTTCAGCCAAAAATTCAATGGGATACCCCTTTAAATTTTGGGTCAGTTTTTCACAAAAAAAACCAAGGCGTACTGGTAAACATTTTGACTCAATTTTTCAACCAAAATCTCAAAAGGATACCCCTTTGCATTTTGGATCAGTTTTTCACAAAAAATACAAATGAGTACCCCCAACCATTTTGACTCAGTATTTAAGCCAAAAAACTCAAAGTGGTACCCCTTTGCATTTTGGGTCAACTTTTCAGCAAACACTCAAAGGGATACCCCTTTATATTTTGGGTCAGTTTTTTACAAAAAACACGAAGGCGTACCGCTAAGCATTTTGAATCAGTTTTTCACCAATAACTTAAAGGGGTACCCCTTTGCATTTTCGTTACAATTTTTCACAAAAAACACAACGGAGAAACCCTAAGCATTTTGACCCAGTTTTTCAGCCAAAAATTCAAATGGATACCCCTTTAAATTTTGGGTCAGTTTTTCACAAAAAAAACCAAGGCGTACTGCTAAACATTTTGACTCAATTTTTCAACCAAAATCTCAAAAGGATACCCCTTTGCATTTTCGATCAGTTTTTCACAAAAAATACAAATGAGTACCCCCAACCATTTTGACTCAGTATTTAAGCCAAAAAACTCAAAGGGGTTCCCCTTTGCAATTTGACTCAGTTTTTCATCCAAAAACTCAACGGGATACCCCTTTGCATTTTGTGTCATTTTTTCACCAAAAACTCATAGGGGTACCCCTTTGCATTTTGGATCAGTTTCTAACAAAAAATTCAAAAGGATATCCCTTTGCATTTTAGGTCAGTTTTTCAGCAAAAACTCAAAGGGTACCCCTTTACATTTTGAGTTAGTTTTTCACAAAAAACACAAAGGCGTACCGCTAAGCATTTTTAATCAGTTTTCAGCCAATAACTTAAAGGGGTACCCCTTTACATTTTGGTACAATTTTTCACCAAAAATACAATGGAGAAACCATAAGCATTTTGACGTAGTTTTTCAGCCAAAAATTCAAAATTATACCCCTTTACATTTTGGGTCAGTTTTTCACAAAAAACACCAAGGTGTACCGCTAAACATTTTGACTCAATTTCTCAACCAAAATCTAAAAGGGGGTACCCCTTTGCATTTTGACTCAGTTTTTCAACAAAAAACTCAAAGGGGTACCCCTTTGCAATTTGCATAATTTTTTCACAAAAAATATAAAGGAGTTCCCTAAGCATTTTGACTCAATTTTTAAGCCAAAAACTCAAACGGGCACCACTTTGTATTTTGACTCAGTTTTTCATCCAAAAAATCAAGAGGGTACCCCTTTGCATTTTGTGTCAGTTTTTCACCAAAAACTCATAGGAGTACCCCCTTTGCATTTTGGATCAGTTTTTCATAAAAAAAACCAAGGCGTACTGCTAAACATTTTGACTCAATTTTTCAACAAAAATCTCAAATGGATACCCCTTTGCATTTTGGATCAGTTTTTCACAAAAAAAAATGAGTACCCCCAACCATTTTGACTCAGTGTTTAAGCCAAAAACTCAAAGTGGTACCCCTTTGCATTTTGGGTCAACTTTTCAGCAAACACTCAAAGGGATACCCCTTTATATTTTGGGTCAGTTTTTTACAAAAAACACGAAGGCGTACCGCTAAGCATTTTGAATCAGTTTTTCACCAATAACTTAAAGGGGTACCCCTTTGCATTTTCGTACAATTTTTCACAAAAAACACAACGGAGAAACCCTAAGCATTTTGACCCAGTTTTTCAGCCAAAAATTCAAATGGATACCCCTTTAAATTTTGGGTCAGTTTTTCACAAAAAAAAACCAAGGCGTACTGCTAAACATTTTGACTCAATTTTTCAACCAAAATCTCAAAAGGATACCCCTTTGCATTTTCGATCAGTTTTTCACAAAAAATACAAATGAGTACCCCCAACCATTTTGACTCAGTATTTAAGCCAAAAAACTCAAAGGGGTTCCCCTTTGCAATTTGACTCAGTTTTTCATCCAAAAACTCAACGGGGTACCCCTTTGCATTTTGTGTCATTTTTTCACCAAAAACTCATAGGGGTACCCCTTTGCATTTTGGATCAGTTTCTAACAAAAAATTCAAAAGGATATCCCTTTGCATTTTAGGTCAGTTTTTCAGCAAAAACTCAAAGGGTACCCCTTTACATTTTGAGTTAGTTTTTCACAAAAAACACAAAGGCGTACCGCTAAGCATTTTTAATCAGTTTTCAGCCAATAACTTAAAGGGGTACCCCTTTACATTTTGGTACAATTTTTCACCAAAAATACAATGGAGAAACCATAAGCATTTTGACGTAGTTTTTCAGCCAAAAATTCAAAATTATACCCCTTTACATTTTGGGTCAGTTTTTCACAAAAAACACCAAGGTGTACCGCTAAACATTTTGACTCAATTTCTCAACCAAAATCTAAAAGGGGTACCCCTTTGCATTTTGACTCAGTTTTTCAACAAAAAACTCAAAGGGGTACCCCTTTGCAATTTGCATAATTTTTTCACAAAAAATATAAAGGAGTTCCCTAAGCATTTTGACTCAATTTTTAAGCCAAAAACTCAAACGGGCACCACTTTGTATTTTGACTCAGTTTTTCATCCAAAAAATCAAGAGGGTACCCCTTTGCATTTTGTGTCAGTTTTTCACCAAAAACTCATAGGAGTACCCCTTTGCATTTTGGATCAGTTTTTCATAAAAAAAACCAAGGCGTACTGCTAAACATTTTGACTCAATTTTTCAACAAAAATCTCAAATGGATACCCCTTTGCATTTTGGATCAGTTTTTCACAAAAAAAAATGAGTACCCCCAACCATTTTGACTCAGTGTTTAAGCCAAAAACTCAAAGTGGTACCCCTTTGCATTTTGGGTCAACTTTTCAGCAAACACTCAAAGGGATACCCCTTTACATTTTGGGTCAGTTTTTTACAAAAAACACAAAGGCGTACCGCTAAGCATTTTGAATCAGTTTTTCACCAATAACTTAAAGGGGTACCCCTTTGCATTTTTGTAAAATTTTTCACAAAAAACACAACGGAGAAACCCTAAGCATTTTGACCCAGTTTTTCAGCCAAAAATTCAAATGGATACCCCTTTAAATTTTGGGTCAGTTTTTCACAAAAAAAAACCAAGGCGTACTGCTAAACATTTTGACTCAATTTTTCAACCAAAATCTCAAAAGGATACCCCTTTGCATTTTGGATCAGTTTTTCACAAAAATACAAATGAGTACCCCCCAACCATTTTGACTCAGTATTTAAGCCAAAAAACTCAAAGGGATTCCCCTTTGCAATTTGACTCAGTTTTTCATCCAAAAACTCAAGGGGGTACCCCTTTGCATTTTGTGTCATTTTTTCACCAAAAACTCATAGGGGTACCCCTTTGCATTTTGGATCAGTTTCTAACAAAAAATTCAAAGGGATATCCCTTTGCATTTTAGGTCAGTTTTTCAGCAAAAACTCAAAGGGGTACCCCTTTACATTTTGAGTTAGTTTTTCACAAAAAATACAAAGGCGTGCCGCTAAGCATTTTTAATCAGTTTTCAGCCAATAACTTAAAGGAGTACCCCTTTACATTTTGGTACAATTTTTCACAAAAAATACAATGGAGAAACCATAACCATTTTGACGTAGTTTTTCAGCCAAAAATTCAAAAGGATACCCCTTTACATTTTGGGTCAGTTTTTCACAAAAAACACCAAGGTGTACCGCTAAACATTTTGACTCAATTTCTCAACCAAAATCTAAAAGGGGTACCCCTTTGCATTTTGACTCAGTTTTTCACCCAAAAACTCAAAGGGGTACCCCTTTGCAATTTGCATAATTTTTTCACAAAAAATATAAAGGAGTTCCCTAAGCATTTTGACTCAATTTTTAAGCCAAAAACTCAAATGGGCACCACTTTGCATTTTGACTCAGTTTTTCATCCAAAAACTCAAGGGGGTACCCCTTTGCATTTTGTATCAGTTTTTCACCAAAAACTCATAGGAGTACCCCTTTGCATTTTGGATCAGTTTTTCACAAAAAAAACCAAGGCGTACTGCTAAACATTTTGACTCAATTTTTCAACCAAAATCTCAAAGGGATACCCCTTTGCATTTTGGATCAGTTTTTCACAAAAAAAAATGAGTACCCCCAACCATTTTGACTCAGTGTTTAAGCCAAAAACTCAAAGGGGTACCCCTTTGCATTTTGGGTCAACTTTTCAGCAAACACTCAAAGGGATACCCCTTTACATTTTGGGTCAGTTTTTTACAAAAAACACAAAGGCGTACCGCTAAGCATTTTGAATCAGTTTTTCACCAATAACTTAAAGGGGTACCCCTTTGCATTTTCGTACAATTTTTCACAAAAAACACAACGGAGAAACCCTAAGCATTTTGACCCAGTTTTTCAGCCAAAAATTCAAAGGGATACCCCTTTAAATTTTGGGTCAGTTTTTCACAAAAAAAAACCAAGGCGTATTGCTAAACATTTTGACTCAATTTTTCAACAAAAATCTCAAAAGGATACCCATTTGCATTTTGGATCAGTTTTTCACAAAAAAATACAAATGAGTACCCCCAACCATTTTGACTCAGTATTTAAGCCAAAAAACTCAAACGGATTCCCCTTTGCAATTTGACTCAGTTTTTCATCCAAAAACTCAAGGGGGTACCCCTTTGCATTTTGTGTCATATTTTCACCAAAAACTCATAGGGGTACCCCTTTGCATTTTGGATCAGTTTCTAACAAAAAATTCAAAGGGATATCCCTTTGCATTTTAGGTCAGTTTTTCAGCAAAAACTCAAAGGGGTACCCCTTTACATTTTGAGTTAGTTTTTCACAAAAAATACAAAGGCGTACCGCTAAGCATTTTTAATCAGTTTTCAGCCAATAACTTAAAGGAGTACCCCTTTACATTTTGGTACAATTTTTCACCAAAAATACAATGGAGAAACCATAACCATTTTGACGTAGTTTTTCAGCCAAAAATTCAAAAGGATACCCCTTTACATTTTGGGTCAGTTTTTCACAAAAAACACCAAGGTGTACCGCTAAACATTTTGACTCAATTTCTCAACCAAAATCTAAAAGGGGTACCCCTTTGCATTTTGACTCAGTTTTTCAACCAAAAACTCAAAGGGGTACCCCTTTGCAATTTGCATAATTTTTTCACAAAAAATATGAAGGAGTTCCCTAAGCATTTTGACTCAATTTTTAAGCCAAAAACTCAAACGGGCACCACTTTGCATTTTGACTCAGTTTTTCATCCAAAAACTCAAGGGGGTACCCCTTTGCATTTTGTGTCAGTTTTTCACCAAAAACTCATAGGAGTACCCCTTTGCATTTTGGATCAGTTTTTCACAAAAAAAACCAAGGCGTACAGCTAAACATTTTGACTCAATTTTTCAACCAAAATCTCAAAGGGATACCCCTTTGCATTTTGGATCAGTTTTTCACAAAAAAAAATGAGTACCCCCAACCATTTTGACTCAGTGTTTAAGCCAAAAACTCAAAGAGGTACCCCTTTGCATTTTGGGTCAACTTTTCAGCAAACACTCAAAGGGATACCCCTTTACATTTTGGGTCAGTTTTTCACAAAAAACACAAAACGTACCGCTAAGCATTTTGAATCAGTTTTTCAGCGAATAACTTAAAGGGATACCCCTTTGCATTTTGGTACAATTTTTCACCAAAAACACAATGGAGAAACCCTAAGCATTTTGACCCAGTTTTTCAGCCAAAAATTCAATGGGATACCCCTTTAAATTTTGGGTCAGTTTTTCACAAAAAAAAACCAAGGCGTACTGCTAAACATTTTGACTCAATTTTTCAACCAAAATCTCAAAAGGATACCCCTTTGCATTTTGGATCAGTTTTTCACAAAAAATACAAATGAGTACCCCCAACCATTTTGACTCAGTATTTAAGCCAAAAAACTCAAAGTGGTACCCCTTTGCAATTTGACTCAGTTTTTCATCCAAAAACTCAACGGGGTACCCCTTTGAATTTTGTGTCATTTTTTCACCAAAAACTCATAGGGGTACACCTTTGCATTTTGGATCATTTTCTAACAAAAAATTCAAAGGGATATCCCTTTGCATTTTAGGTCAGTTTTTCAGCAAAAACTCAAAGGGGTACCCCTTTACATTTTGAGTTAGTTTTTCACAAAAAACACAAAGGCGTACCGCTAAGCATTTTTAATCAGTTTTCACCCAATAACTTAAAGGGGTACCCCTTTACATTTTGGTACAATTTTTCACCAAAAATACAATGGAGAAACCATAAGCATTTTGACGTAGTTTTTCAGCCAAAAATTCAAAAGGATACCCCTTTACATTTTGGGTCAGTTTTTCACAAAAAACACCAAGGCGTACCGCTAAACATTTTGACTCAATTTCTCAACCAAAATCTCAAAGGGGTACCCCTTTGCATTTTGGGTCAGTTTTTCACAAAAAAACACAAATGAGTACCCCTAACCATTTTGACTCAGTATTTAAGCCAAAAACTCAAAGGTGTACCCCTTTGCATTTTGACTCAGTTTTTCAACCAAAAACTCAAAGGGGTACCCCTTTGCAATTTGGATCAATTTTTCACAAAAAATATAAAGGAGTTCGCTAAGCATTTTGACACAATTTTTAAGCCAAAAACTCAAATGGGCACCACTTTGCATTTTGACTGAGTTTTTCATCCAAAAACTCAAGGGGGTACCCCTATGCATTTTGTGTCAGTTTTTCACCAAAAACTCATAAGGGTACCCTTTTGCATTTTGGGTCAGTTTTTCACACAAAACACAAAAGAGTACCCCTAACCATTTTAACTCAGTTTTTAAGCCAAAAACTCAAAGGGGTCCTTTCCATTTTGACTCAGTTTTTCATCCAGAAACCCAAGGGGATACCCCTTTGCATTTTGTGTCAGTTTTTCACTAAAAATTCTTAGGGGTACCCCTTTGCAATTTGGATCAGTTTCTAACCAAAAACTCAAAGGGGTACCCCTTTGCATTTTGGGTCAACTTTTCAGCAAACACTCAAAGGGATACCCCTTTACATTTTGGATCAGTTTTTTACCAAAAACACAAAGGCGTACCGGTAAGCATTTTGAATCAGTTTTTCACCAATAACTTAAAGGGGTACCCCTTTGCATTTTCGTACAATTTTTCACAAAAAACACAACGGAGAAACCCTAAGCATTTTGACCCAGTTTTTCAACCAAAAATTCAAAGGGATACCCCTTTGCATTTTGGGTCAGTTTTTCACAAAAAAAAAAACCGAGGCGTACTGCTAAACATTTTGACTCAATTTTTCAACCAAAATCTTAAAGGGATACCCCTTTACATTTTGGATCATTTTTTTACAAAAAACACAAATGAGTACCCCCAACCATTTTGACTTAGTATTTAAGTCAAAAAACTCAAAGGGGTTCCCCTTTGCAATTTGACTCAGTTTTTCATCCAAAAACTCAAGGGGGTACCCCTTTGCATTTTGTGTCAGTTTTTCACCAAAAACTCATAGGGGTACCTCTTTGCATTTTGGATCAGTTTCTAACAAAAAACTCAAAGGGATATCCCTTTGCATTTTAGGTCAGTTTTTCAACAAAAACTCAAAGGGGTACCCCTTTACATTTTGAGTTAGTTTTTCACAAAAAACACAAAGGCGTACCGCTAAGCATTTTTAATCAGTTTTCAGCCAATAACTTAAAGGGGTAACCCTTTACATTTTGGTACAATTTTCACCAAAAATACAATGGAGAAACCATAAGCATTTTGACGTAGTTTTTCAGCCAAAAATTCAAAAGGATACCCCTTTACATTTTGGGTCAGTTTTTCACAAAAAACACCAAGCCGTACCGCTAAACATTTTGACTCAATTTCTCAACCAAAATCTAAAAGGGGTACCCCTTTGCATTTTGACTCAGTTTTTCAACCAAAAACTCAAAGGGGTACCCCTTTGCAATTTGCATAATTTTTTCACAAAAAATATAAAGGAGTTCCCTAAGCATTTTGACTCAATTTTTAAGCCAAAAATTCAAATGGGCACCACTTTGCATTTTGACTCAGTTTTTCATCCAAAAACTCAAGGGGGTACCCCTTTGCATTTTGTGTCAGTTTTTCACCAAAAACTCATAGGAGTACCCCTTTGCATTTTGCATCAGTTTTTCACAAAAAAAACCAAGGCGTACTGCTAAACATTTTGACTCAATTTTTCAACCAAAATCTCAAAGGGATACCCCTTTGCATTTTGGATCAGTTTTTCACAAAAAAAAAATGAGTACCCCCAACCATTTTGACTCAGTATTTAAGCCAAAAACTCAAAGGGGTTTTCCTTTGCATTTTGACTCAGTTTTTCATCCAAAAACTCAAGGGGGTACCCCTTTGCATTTTTTGTCAGTTTTTTACCAAAAACTCATATGGTTACCCCTTTGCATTTTGGATCAGTTTCTAACAAAAAACTCAAAGGGATATCCCTTTGCATTTTAGGTCAATTTTTCAGCAAAAACTCAAAGGGGTACCCCTTTACATTTTGAGTCAGTTTTTCACAAAAAACACAAAGGCGTAGCGCTAAGCATTGTGAATCAGTTTTTCAGCCAATAACTTAAAGGGATACCCCTTTACATTTTGGTACAATTTTTCACCAAAAATACAATGGAGAAACCATAAGCATTTTGACCCAGTTTTTCAGCCAAAAATTCAAAAGGATACCCCTTTACATTTTGGGTCAGTTTTTCACAAAAAACACCAAGGCGTACCGCTAAACATTTTGACTCAATTTCTCAACCAAAATCTCAAAGGGGTACCCCTTTGCATTTTGAGTCAGTTTTTCACAAAAAAAACACAAATGAGTACCCCTAACCATTTTGACTCAGTATTTAATCAAAAAACTAAAAGGTGTACCCCTTTGCATTTTGACTCAGTTTTTCAACCAAAAACTCAAAGGGGTACCCCTTTGCAATTTGGATCAATTTTTCACAAAAAATATAAAGGAGATCCGTAAGCATTTTGACTCAATTTTTAAGCCAAAAACTCAAATGGGCATCACTTTGCATTTTGACTCAGTTTTTCATCAAAAAACTCAAGGGGGTACCCATTTGCATTTTGTGTCAGTTTTTCACATAAAATTCTTATGGGTACCCTTTTGCATTTTGGGTCAGTTTTTCACACAAAACACAAAAGAGTACCCCTAACCATTTTGACTCAGTTTTTAAGCCAAAAACTCAAAGGGGTACCCCTTTGCATTTTGTGTCAGTTTTTCACTAAAAACTCATAGGGGTACCCCTTTGCATGTTGGGTCATTTTTTCACAAAAAACACAAATGCGTACCGTTAACCATTTTGACTCAGTTTTTAAGCCAAGAACTCAAAGGGGTACCCCTTTGCATTTTGACTCAGTTTTTCATCCAAAAACTCAAGGGGGTATTCCTTTGTATTTTGTGCCAGTTTTTCACCAAAAACTCATATGGGTAACCCTTTGCAATTTGGATCAGTTTCAATCCAAAAACTCAAAGGGGTACCCCTTTGCATTTTGGGTCAGTTTTTCAAAAAAAAACTCAAAGGGGTACCCCTTTACATTTTGGGTCAGTTTTTCACAAAAAACACAAAGGCGTACCTCTAAGCATTTTGAATCAGTTTTTCAGCCAATAACTTAAAGGGGTACCCCATTGCATTTTGGTACAATTTTTCACAAAAAACACAACGGAGAAACCCTAAGCATTTTGACCCAGTTTTTCAGCCAAAAATTTAAAGGGATACCCCTTTGCATTTTGGGTCAGTTTTTCACCAAAAAAAAAAACCAGGCGTACTGCTAAACATTTTGACTCAATTTTTCAACCAAAATCTCAAAGGGGTACCCCTTTGCATTTTGGATCAGTTTTTCACAAAAAACACAAATGAGTACCCCTAACCATTTTGACTCAATATTTAAGCCAAAAACTAAAAGGGATTCCCCTTTGCATTTTTACTCATTTTTTCGTCCAAAAACTCAAAGGGGTACCCATTTGCATTTTGTGTCAGTTTTTCTCCAAAAATTCATAGGGGTACCCCTTTGCATTTTGGATCAGTTTCTAACAAAAAACTCAAAGGGATATCCCTTTGCATTTTAAGTTAGTTTTTCAGCAAAAACTCAAAGGGGTACCCCTTTACATTTTAGGTCAGTTTTTCACAAAAAACACAAAGGCGTACCGCTAAGCATTTTGAATCAGTTTTTCAGCCAATAACTTAAAGGGGTACCCCATTGCATTTTGGTACAATTTTTCACAAAAAACACAATTGAGAAATCCTAAGCATTTTGACCCAGTTTTTCAGCCATAAATTCAATGGAATACCCCTTTGCATTTTGGGTCAGTTTTTAAAAAAAAAAAACCAAGGCGTACTGCTAAACATTTTGACTCAATTTTTAAATCAAAATCTCAAAGGGGTAAACCTTTACATTTTGGGTCAGTTTTTCACAAAAAAAAATAAATGAGTACCCCTAACCATTTTGACTCAGTATTTTAGCCAAAAACTCAAAGGGGTACCCCTTTGCATTTTGACTCATTTTTTCATAAAAAAACTCAAGGGGGTACCCCTTTATATTTTGTGTCAGTTTTTCACCAAAAACTCATATGGATACCACTTTGCATTTTGGGTCAGTTTTTAAGCAAAAAATCAAAGGGGTACCCCTTTGCATTTTTGGTCAGTTTTTCACAAAAAACACAAAGGCGTACCGCTAACCATTTTGACTCAGTTTTTAAGCCAAAAACTCAAAGGGGTACCCTTTGCATTTTGACTCAGTTTTTCATCCAAACACTCAAGGCGGTACACCTTTGTATTTTGTGTTAGTTTTTCACCAAAACTCATAGGGGTACCCCTTTGCAATTTGGATCAGTTTCTAACCAAAAACTCAAAGGGGTACCCGTTTACATTTTTGGTCAGTTTTTCACAAAAAACACAAAGGAGTACCGCTAAGCATTTTGAATTAGTTTTTCAACCAATAACTTAAAGGGATACCCCTTTGCATTTTGGTACAATTTTTCACAAAAAACACAACGGAGAAACCCTAAGCATTTTGACCCTGTTTTTCAGCAAAAAATTCAAAGGCATACCCCTTTGCATTTTGGGTCAGTTTTTCACAAAAAAAACAAAGGCGTACTGCTAAACATTTTGACTCAATTTTTCAACAAAAATCTCAAAGGGGTACCCCTTTGCATTTTGGATCAGTTTTTCACAAAAAACACAAATGAGTACCCCTAACCATTTTGACTCAATATTTAAGCCAAAAACTAAAAGGGGTTTCCCTTTGTATTTTTACTCAGTTTTTCATCCAAAAACTTAAGGGGGTACCCATTTGCATTTTGTGTCAGTTTTTCTCCAAAAATTCATAGGGGTACCCCTTTGCATTTTGGATCAGTTTCTAACAAAAAACTCAAAGGGATATCCCTTTGCATTTTAAGTCAGTTTTTCAGCAAAAACTCAAAGGGGTACCCCTTTACATTTTAGGTCAGTTTTTCACAAAAAACACAAAGGCGTACCGCTAAGCATTTTGAATCAGTTTTTCAGCCAATAACTTAAAGGGGTACCTCTTTGCATTTTGGTACAATTTTTCACAAAAAATACAATTGAGAAATCCTAAGCATTTTGACCCAGTTTTTCAGCCATAAATTCAACGGAATACCCTTTTGCATTTTGGGTCAGTTTTTCAAAAAAAAAAAACAAAGGCGTACTGCTAAACATTTTGACTCAATTTTTAAATCAGAATCTCAAAGGGGTAAACCTTTACATTTTGGGTCAGTTTTTCAAAAAAAAAAATAAATGAGTACCCCTAACCATTTTGACTCAGTATTTTTGCCAAAAACTCAAAGGGGTACCCCTTTGCATTTTGACTCATTTTTTCATAAAAAAACTCAAGGGGGTACCCCTTTATATTTTGTGTCAGTTTTTCACCAAAAACTCATATGGATACCCCTTTGCATTTTGGGTCAGTTTTTAAGCAAAAACTCAAAGGGGTACCCCTTTGCATTTTTGGTCAGTTTTTCACAAAAAACACAAATGCGTACCACTAACCATTTTGACTAAGTTTTTAAGCCAAAAACTCAAAGGGGTACCCCTTTGCATTTTGACTCAGTTTTTCATCCAAAAACTCAAGGCGGTACACCTTTGTATTTTGTGTTAGTTTTTCACCAAAAACTCATAGGGGTACCCCTTTGCAATTTGGATCAGTTTCTAACCAAAAACTCAAACGGGTACCCCTTTGTATTTTGGGTCAGTTTTTCAACAAAAACTCAAAGGGATACCCGTTTACATTTTGGGTTAGTTTTTCACAAAAAACACAAAGAAGTACCGCTAAGCATTTTGAATTAGTTTTTCAGCCAATAACTTAAAGGGGTACCCATTTGCATTTTGGTACAATTTTTCACAAAAAATACAACGGAGAAACCCTAAGCATTTTGACCCTGTTTTTCAGCAAAAAATTCAAAGGCATACCCCATTGCATTTTGGGTCAGTTTTTCACAAAAAAAACAAAGGCGTACTGCTAAACATTTTGACTCAATTTTTCAACCAAAATCTAAAAGGGGTACCCCTTTGCATTTTAGATCAGTTTTTCACAAGAAACACAAATGAGTACCCCTAACCATTTTGACTCAGTATTTAAGCCAAAAACTCAAAGGGGTTTCCCGTTGCATTTTGACTCAGTTTTTCATCCAAAAACTCAAGGGGGTACCCCTTTGCATTTTGTGTCAGTTTTTCACCAAAAACTCATAGGGGTATCCCTTTGCATTTTGGATCAGTTTCTAAAAAAAAACTCAAAGGGGTACCCCTTTACATTTTGGGTCAGTTTTTCACAAAAAACACAAAGGCGTACCGCTAAGCATTTTGAATCAGTTTTTTAGCCAATAAATTAAAGGGGTACCCCTTTGCATTTTGGTACAATATTTCACAAAAAGCACAATGGAGAAATCCTGAGCATTTTGACCCAGTTTTTCAGCCAAAAATTCAATGGGATACCCCTTTGCATTTTGGGTCTGTTTTACACAAAAAAAAACCAAGGCGTACTGCTAAACATTTTGACTCAATTTTTCAACCAAAATCTCCAAGGGGTAAACCTTTACATTTTGGGTCAGTTTTTCACAAAAAAAAAATAAATGAGTACCCCTAACCATTTTGACTCAGTATTTTAGCCAAAAACTCAATGGGGTACCCATTTGCATTTTGACTCATTTTTTCATCAAAAAACTCAAGGGGGTACCCCTTTACATTTTGTGTCAGTTTTTAAGCAAAAACTCAAAGGGGTACCCCTTTGCATTTTGGTACAGTTTTTCACAAAAAACACAAAGGCATATCGCTAACCATTGACTCAGTTTTTATGCCAAAAACTCAAAGGGGTGCCCCTTTGCATTTTGACTCAGTTTTTCATCCAAAAACTCAAGGCGGCACACCTTTGTATTTTGTGTCAGTTTTTCACCAAAAACTCATAGGGGTACCCCTTTGCAATTTGAATTAGTTTCTAACCAAAAACTCAAAGGGGTACCCCTTTGTATTTTGGGTCAGTTTTTCAACAAAAACTCAAAGGGGTACCCCTTTACATTTTGGGTCAGTTTTTCACAAAAATCACAAAGACGTACTGCTAAGCATTTTGAATCAATTTTTCAGCCAATAACTTAAAGGGGCGTCCCTTTGCATTTTGGTACAATTTTTCACAAAATACACAATGGAGAAACCCTAAGTATTTTGACCAACTTTTTCAGCAAAAAATTTAAAGGAATACCCCTTTACATTTTGGGTCAGTTTTTCATAAAAAAAACAAGGCATACCGGTAAATATTTTGACTTAATTTTTCAACCAAAATCTCAAAGGGGTGCCCCTTTGCATTTTGTATCAGTTTTTTCAAAAAAAAATAGAAATGAGTACACCTAACCATTTTTACTAAGTATTTAAGCCTAAAACTCAAAGGAGTTCCCCTTTGCATTTTGACTCAGTTTTTCATCTAAAAACTGAAGGGGGTACCCCTTTGAATTTTGTGTCAGTTTTTCAACAAAAACTCATAAGGGTACCCCTTTGAATTTTGGATCAGTTTCAAACAAAAACTCAAAGGGATATCCCTTTCCATTTTTGTTAGTTATTCAGCAAAAACTCAAAGGGGTACCCCTTTACATTTTGGGTCAGTTTTTCACAAAAAACACAAAGGTGTACCGCTAAGCATTTTGAATCAGTTTTTCAGCCAATAACTTAAAGGGGTACCCCTTTGCATTTTGGTACAATTTTTAACCAAAAACACAATGGAGAAACCCTAAGCATTTTGACCCAGTTTTTCAGCAAAAAATTCAAAGTGATACCCCTTTGCATTTTGGGTCAGTTTTTCACAAAAAAAAATAAGACGTACTGCTAAACATTTTGACTCAATTTTTCAACCAAAATCTCAAAGGGGTACCCCTTTGTATTTTGGGTCATTTTTTCACAAAAAACACAAATGAGTACCCCTAACCATTTTGACTCAGTATTTAAGCCAAAAACTCAAAGTGGTACCCCTTTGCATTTTGACTCAGTTTTTCATCAAAAAACTCAAGGGGGTACCCCCTTTACATTTTGTGTCAGTTTTTCACCAAAAAATCATAGGGGTACCCCTTTGCATTTTGGGTCAGTTTTTAAGCAAAAACTCAAAGGGGTACCCCTTTGCATTTTGGGTCTGTTTTTCACAAAAAACACAAAGGCGTACCGCTAACCATTTTAACTCAGTTTTTAAGCCAAAAACTCAAAGGGGTACCCCTTTGCATTTTGACTCAGTTTTTCATCCAAAAACTCAAGGCAGTACACCTTTTTTGTATTTTGTGTCAGTTTTTCACCAAAAACTCATAGGGGTACCCCTTTGCAATTTGGATCAGTTTCTAACCAAAAACTCAAAGGGGTAACCCTTTGCATTTTTGGTCAGTTTCTCAACAAAAACTCAAAGGGGTACCCGGTTACATTTTGGGTTAGTTTTTCACAAAAAAACACAAAGGAGTACCGCTAAGCATTTTGAATTAGTTTTTCAGCCAATAACTTAAAGGGGTACCCCTTTGCATTTTGGTACAATTTTTCACAAAAAACACAACGGAGAAACCCTAAGCATTTTGACCCTGTTTTTCAGCAAAAAATTCAAAGGCATACCCCTTTGCATTTTGGGTCAGTTTTTCACAAAAAAACAAAGGCGTACAGCTAAACATTTTGACCCAATTTTTCAACCAAAATCTCAAAGGGGTACCCCTTTGCATTTTAGATCAGTTTTTCACAAAAAACACAAATGAGTACCCCTAACCATTTTGACTCAGTATTTAAGCCAAAAACTCAAAGGGGTTCCCCTTTGCATTTTGACTCAGTTTTTCATCCAAAAACTCAAGGGGGTACCCCTTTGCATTTTGTGTCAGTTTTTCACCAATAACTCATAGGGGTACCCCTTTGAATTTTGGATTAGTTTCCAACAAAAAACTCAAAGGGATATCCCTTTGCATTTTAGGTCAGTTTTTCAGCAAAAACTCAAAGGGGTACCCCTTTACATTTTGGGTCAGTTTTTCACAAAAAACACAAAGGCGCACCGCTAAGCATTTTGAATCAGTTTTTCAGCCAGTAACTTAAAGGGGTACCCCTTTGCATTTTGGTACAATATTTCACAAAAAGCACAATGGAGAAATCCTGAGCATTTTGACCCAGTTTTTCAGCCAAAAATTCAATGGGATACCCCTTTGCATTTTGGGTCTGTTTTACACAAAAAAAAACCAAGGCGTACTGCTAAACATTTTGACTTAATTTTTCAACCAAAATCTCCAAGGCGTAAACCTTTATATTTTGGGTCAGTTTTTCACAAAAAAAAAAATAAATGAGTACCCCTAACCATTTTGACTCAGTATTTTAGCCAAAAACTCAATGGGGTACCCATTTGCATTTTGACTCATTTTTTCATCAAAAAACTCAAGGGGGTACCCCTTTACATTTTGTGTCATTTTTTAATCAAAAACTCAAAGGGGTACCCCTTTGCATTTTGGGTCAGTTTTTCACAAAAAACACAAAGGCATACCGCTAACCATTTTGACTCAGTTTTTATGCCAAAAACTCAAAGGGGTACCCCTTTGCATTTTGACTCAGTTTTTCATCCAAAAACTCAAGGCAGCACACCTTTGTATTTTGTGTCAGTTTTTCACCAAAAACTCATAGGGGTACCCCTTTGCAATTTCAATCAGTTTCTAACCAAAAACTCAAAGGGGCACCCCTTTGTATTTTGGGTCAGTTTTTCAACAAAAACTCAAAGGGGTACCCCTTTACATTTTGTGTCAGTTTTTCACCAAAAACTCATAGGGGTACCCCTTTGCATTTTGGGTCAGTTTTTAAGCAAAAACTCAAAGGGGTACCCCTTTGCATTTTGGGTCAGTTTTTCACAAAAAACACAAAGGCGTACCGCTAACCATTTTGACTCAGTTTTTAAGCCAAAAACTCAAAGGGGTACCCCTTTGCATTTTGACTCAGTTTTTCATCCAAAAACTCAAGGCAGTACACCTTTGTATTTTGTGTCAGTTTTTCACCAAAAACTCATAGGCGTACCCCTTTGCAATTTGGATCAGTTTCTAACCAAAAACTCAAAGGGGTACCCCTTTGCATTTTTGGTCAGTTTTTCAACAAAAACTCAAAGGGGTACCCCTTTACATTTTTGGTCAGTTTTTCACAAAAATCACAAAGGCGTACTGCTAAGCATTTTGAATCAATTTTTCAGCCAATAATTTAAAGGGGTGCCCCTTTGCATTTTGGTACAATTTTTCACAAAAAAACACAAAGGAGAAACCCTAAGTATTTTGACCCACTTTTTCAGCAAAAAATTTAAAGGAATACCATTTTACATTTTGGGTTAGTTTTTCATAAAAAAAAACCAAGGCATACCGGTAAATATTTTGACTCAATTTTTCAACCAAAATCTCAAAGGGGTGCCCCTTTGCATTTTGGATCAGTTTTTCAAAAAAAAGACAGAAATGAGTGCCCCTAACAATTTTTACTCAGTATTTAAGCCTAAAACTCAAAGGAGTTCCCCTTTGCATTTTCACTCAGTTTTTCATCTAAAAACTGAAGGGGGTACCCTTTGCATTTTGTGTCAGTTTTTCACCAAAAATTCATAGGGGTACCCCTTTGCATTTTGGATCAGTTTCAAACAAAAAACTCAAAGGGATATCCCTTTCCATTTTTGGTCAGTTTTTCAGAAAAAAAACTCAAAGGGGTACCCCATTACATTTTGGGTCAGTTTTTCACAAAAAACACAAAGGTGTACCGCTAAGCATTTTGAATCAGTTTTTCAGCCAATAACTTAAAGTGGTACCCCTTTGCATTTTGGTACAATTTTTCACCAAAAAAAAATGGAGAAACCCTAAGCATTTTGACCCAGTTTTTCAGCAAAAAATTCAAAGGGATACCCCTTTGCATTTTGGGTCAGTTTTTCACAAAAAAAAAACCAAGACGTACTGCTAAACATTTTGACTCAATTTTTCAACCAAAATCTCAAAGGGGTACCCCTTTGCAATTTTGGTCAGTTTTTCACAAAAAACACAAATGAGTACCCCTAACCATTTTGACTCAGTATTTAAGCCAAAAATTCAAAGTGGTATCCCTTTGCATTTTGACTCAGTTTTTCATCAAAAAACGCAAGGGGGTACCCCTTTACATTTTGTGTCAGTTTTTCACTAAAAACTCATAGGGGTACCCCTTTGCATTTTGGGTCAATTTTTAAGCAAAAACTCAAAGGGATACCCCTTTGCATTTTGGGTCAGTTTTTCACAAAAAAACACAAAGGCGTACCGCTAACCATTTTGACTCAGTTTTTAAGCCAAAAACTCAAAGGGGTACACCTTTGCATTTTGACTCAGTTTTTCATCCAAAAACTCAAGGCAGTACACCTTTGTATTTTTTGTCAGTTTTTCACCAAAAACTCATAGGGGTACCCCTTTGCAATTTGGATCAGTTTCTAACCAAAAACTCAAAGGGGTACCCCTTTCCATTTTTTGGTCAGTTTTTCAGCAAAAACTCAAAGGGGTACCCGTTTACATTTTGGGTCAGTTTTTCACAAAAAACACAAAGGTGTACCGCTAAGCTTTTTGAATCAGTTTTTCAGCCAATAACTTAAAGGGGTACCCTTTTGCATTTTGGTACAATTTTTCACCAAAAACACAACGGAGAAACCCTAACCATTTTCACCCAGTTTTTCAGCAAAAAATTCAAAGGGATACCCCCTTGCATTTTGGGTCAGTTTTTCACAAAAAAAACCAAGACGTACTGCTAAACATTTTGACTCAATTTTTCAACCAAAATCTCAAAGGGGTACCCCTTTGTATTTTGGGTCATTTTTCCACAAAAAACACAAATGAGTACCCCTAACCATTTTGACTCAGTATTTAAGCCAAAAACTCAAAGTGGTACCCCTTTGCATTTTGACTCAGTTTTTCATCAAAAAACTCAAGGGGGTACCCCTTTACATTTTGTGTCAGTTTTTCACCAAAAGCTCATAGGGGTACCCCTTTGCATTTTGGGTCAGTTTTTAAGCAAAAAACTCTAAGGGATATCCCTTTGCATTTTAGGTCAGTTTTTCAGAAAAACTCAAAGGGGTACCCCTTTACATTTTGGGTCAGTTTTTCACAAAAAACACAAAGGCGTACCGCTAAGCATTTTGAATCAGTTTTTCATCCAATAACTTAAAGGGGTACCCCTTTGCATTTTGGTACAATTTTTCACAAAAAACACAATGGAGAAATCCTGAGCATTTTGACCCAGTTTTTCAGCCAAAAATTCAATGGGATACCCCTCTGCATTTTGGGTCAGTTTTACACAAAAAAAAACTAAGGCGTACTGCTAAACATTTTGACTCAATTTTTCAACCAAAATCTCCAAGCGGTAAACCTTTACATTTTGGGTCAGTTTTTCACAAAAAAAATAAATGAGTACCCCTAACTATTTTGACTCAATATTTTAGCCAAAAACTCAAAGGAGTACCCATTTGCATTTTGACTCATTTTTTCATCAAAAAACTCAAGGTGGTACCCCTTTACATTTTGTGTCAGTTTTTCACCAAAAACTCAAAGGGGTACCCCTTTGCATTTTGGGTCAGTTTTTCACAAAAAACACAAAGGCGTGCAACTAACCATTTTGACTCAGTTTTTAAGCCAAAAACTCAAAGGGGTACCCCTTTGCATTTTGACTCAGTTTTTCATCCAAAAACTCAAGGGGGTACCCCTTTGCATTTTGTGTCAGTTTTTCACTAAAAACTCATAGGGGTACCCCTTTGCAATTTGGATCAGTTTCTAACAAAAAACTCAAAGGGGTACCCCTTTGCATTTTGTGTCAGTTTTTCAACAAAAACTCAAAGGGGTACACCCCTTTACATTTTGGGTCAGTTTTTCACAAAAATCACAAAGGCGTACTGCTAAGCATTTTGAATCAATTTTTCAGCCAATAACTTAAAGGAGTGCCCCTTTGCATTTTGGTACAATTTTTCACAAAAAACACAATGGAGAAACCCTAAGTATTTTGACCCACTTTTTCAGCAAAAAATTTAAAGGAATACCCCTTTACATTTTGGGTCAGTTTTTCTTAAAAAAAAAAAACCAAGGCGTACCGCTAAATATTTTGACTCAATTTTTCAACCAAAATCTCAAAGGGGTGCCCCTTTGCATTTTGGATCAGTTTTTCAAAAAAAAACAGAAATGAGTACCCCTAACCATTTTTACTCAGTATTTAAGCCTAAAACTCAAAGGAGTTCCCGTTTGCATTTTGACTCAGTTTTTCATCTAAAAATTGAAGGGGGTACCCCTTTGCATTTTGTGTCAGTTTTTCACCAAAAACTCATAGGGTTACCCCTTTGCATTTTGGATCAGTTTCAAACAAAAAACTCAAAGGGATATCCCTTTCCATTTTTGGTCAGTTTTTCAGCAAAAACTCAAAGGGGTACCCCTTTACATTTTGGGTCAGTTTTTCACAAAAAACACAATGGTGTACCGCTAAGCATTTTGAATCAGTTTTTTAGCCAATAACTTAGAGGGGTACCCCTTTGCATTTTGGTACAATTTTTAACCAAAAACACAATGGAGAAACCCTAAGCATTTTGACCCAGTTTTTCAGCAAAAAATTCAAAGGGATATCCCTTTGCATTTTGGGTCAGTTTTTCACAAAAAAAACCAAGACGTACTACTAAACATTTTGACTCAATTTTTCAACCAAAATCTCAAAGGGGTACCCCTTTGCATTTTGGGTCAGTTTTTCACAAAAAACACAAATGAGTACCCCTAACCATTTTGACTCAGTATTTAAGCCAAAACCTCAAAGTGGTACCCCTTTGCATTTTGACTCAGTTTTTCATCAAAAAACTCAAGGGGGTACCCCTTTACATTTTGTGTCAGTTTTTCACCAAAAACTCATAGGGGTACCCGTTTGCATTTTGGGTCAGTTTTTAAGCAAAAACTCAAAGGGGAACCCCTTTGCATTTTGGGTCAGTTTTTCACAAAAAACACAAAGGTGTACCACTAACCATTTAGACTAAGTTTTTATGCCTAAAACTCAAAGGGGTACCACTTTGCATTTTGACTCAGTTTTTCATCCAAAAACTCAAGGCGGTACACCTTTGTATTTTGTGTCAGTTTTTCACCAAAAATTCATAGGGGTACCCCCTTTGCAATTTGGATCAGTTTCTAACCAAAAACTCAAAGGGGTACCCCTTTGCATTTTGGGTCAGTTTTTCAACAAAAACTCAAAGGGGTACCCGTTTACATTTTGGGTCAGTTTTTCACAAAAAACACAAAGGCGTACCGCTAAGCATTTTGAATCAGTTTTTCAGCCAATAACTTAAAGGGGTACCCCTTTGCATTTTGGTACAATTTTTCACAAAAAACACAACGGCGAAACCCTAAACATTTTGACCCAGTTTTTCAGCCAAAAATTCAAAGGGATACCCCTTTGCATTTTGGATCAGTTTTTCACAAAAAAAAAACAAAGGCGTACTGCTCAACATTTTGACTCAATTTTTCAACCAAAATCTCAAAGGTGTACCCCCTTTGCATTTTAGATCAATTTTTCACAAAAAACACAAATGAGTACCCCTAACCATTTTGACTCAATATTTAAGCCAAAAACTCAAAGGGGTTCCCCTTTTCATTTTGACTCAGTTTTTCATCCAAAAACTCAACGGGGTACCCCTTTGCATTTTGTGTCAGTTTTTCACCAAAAACTCATAAGGGTACCCCTTTGCATTTTGGATCAGTTTCTAACAAAAGACTCTAAGGGATATCCCTTTGCATTTTAGGTCAGTTTTTCAGCAAAAACTCAAAGGGGTACCCCTTTACATTTTGGGTCAGTTTTTCACAAAAAAACACAAAGGCGTACCGCTAAGCATTTTGAATCAGTTTTTCATCCAATAACTTAAAAGGGTACCCCTTTGCATTTTGGTATAATTTTTCACAAAAAAACACAATGGAGAAATCCTAAGCATTTTGACCCAGTTTTTCAGCCAAAAATTCAATGGGATACCCCTTTGCCTTTTTGGGTCAGTTTTACACAAAAAAAAAAACTAAGGCGTACAGCTAAACATTTTGACTCAATTTTTCAACCAAAATCTCCAAGGGGTAAACCTTTACATTTTGGGTCAGGTTTTCACAAAAAAAAATAAATGAGTACCCCTAACCATTTTGACTCAGTATTTTAGCCAAAAACTCAAAAGGGTACCCATTTGCATTTTGACTCAGTTTTTCATCAAAAAACTCAAGGGGGTACCCCTTTACATTTTGTGTCAGTTTTTAATCAAAAACTCAAAGGGGTACCCCTTTGCATTTTGGGTCAGTTTTTCACAAAAAACAAAAAGGCGTACCGCTAACCATTTTGACTCAGTTTTTAAGCCAAAAACTCAAAGGGGTACCCCTTTACATTTTGACTCAGTTTTTCATCCAAAAACTCAAGGGGTACCCCTTTGCATTTTGTGTCAATTTTTCACTAAAAACTATTAGGGGTACTCCTTTGCAATTTGGATCCGTTTCTAACCAAAAACTCAAAGGGGTACCCCTTTGCATTTTGGGTCAGTTTTTCAACAAAAACTCAAAGGGGTACCTCTTTACATTTTGGGTCAGTTTTTCACAAAAATCACAAAGGCGTACTACTAATCATTTTGAATCAATTTTTCAGCCAAGAACTTAAAGGGGTGCCCCTTTGCGTTTTGGTACAATTTTTAACAAAAAAAAAACACAATGGAGAAACCCTAAGTATTTTGACCCACTTTTTCAGCAAAAAATTTAAAGGAATACCCCTTTACATTTTGGGTCAGTTTTTCATTAAAAAAAAACAAGGCGTACCGCTAAATATTTTGACTCAATTTTTCAACAAAAATCTCAAAGGGATGCCCCTTTGCATTTTGGATTAGTTTTTCAAAAAAAAAACAGAAATGAGTACCCCTAACCATTTTTACTCAGTATTTAAGCCTAAAACTCAAAGGAGTTCCCATTTGCATTTCGACTCAGTTTTTCATCTAAAAACTGAAGGGGGTACCCTTTTGCATTTTGTGTCAGTTTTTTACCAAAAACTCATAGGGGTACCCCTTTGTATTTTGGATCAGTTTCAAACAAAAAACTCAAAGCGATATTCCTTTCCATTTTTGGTCAGTTTTTCAGCAAAAACTCAAAGGGGTACCCCTTTACATTTTGGGTCAGTTTTTCACAAAAAACACAAAGGTGTACCGCTAAGCATTTTGAATCAGTTTTTCAGCCAATAACTTAGAGGGGTACCCCTTTGCATTTTGGTACAATTTTTCACCAAAAACACAATGGAGAAACCCTAAGCATTTTGACCCAGTTTTTCAGCAAAAAATTCAAAGGGATACCCCTTTGCATTTTGGGCCATTTTTTCACAAAAAAAACCAAGACGTACTGCTAAACATTTTGACTCAATTTTACAACCAAAATCTTAAAGGGGTACCCCTTTGCATTTTGGGTCAGTTTTTCACAAAAAACACAAATGAGTACCCCTAACCATTTTGACTCAGTATTTAAGCCAAAAACTCAAAGTGGTACCCCTTTGCATTTTGACTCAGTTTTTCATCAAAAAACTCAAGGGGGTACCCCTTTACATTTTGTGTCAGTTTTTCACCAAAAATACATAGGGGTACCCCTTTACATTTCGGGTCAGTTTTTCAGCAAAAACTCAAAGGGGTACCCCTTTGCATTTTGGGTCAGTTTTTCACAAAAAACACAAAGGCGTACCGCTAACCATTTTGACTCAGTTTTTAAGCCAAAAACTCAAAGGGGTACCATTTTGCATTTTGACTCAGTTTTTCATCCAAAAACTCAAGGCGGTACACCTTTGTATTTTGTGTCAGTTTTTCACCAAAAACTCATAGGGGTACCCCTTTGCAATTTGGATCAGTTTCTAACCAAAAACTCAAAGGGGTACCCCTTTGCATTTTGGGTCAGTTTTTAAACAAAAACTCAAAGGGGTATCCCTTTACATTTTAGGTCAGTTTTTCACAAAAATCACAAAGGCGTACTGCTAAGCATTTTGAATCAATTTTTCAGCCAATAACTTAAAGGGGTGTCCCTTTGCATTTTGGTACAATTTTTCACAAAAAACACTATGGAGAAACCCTAAGTATTTTGACCCACTTTTTCAGTAAAAAATTTAAAGGAATACCCTTTACATTTTGGGTCAGTTTTTCATAAAGAAAAACCAAGGCGTTCCACTAAATATTTTGACTCAATTTTTCAACCAAAATATCAAAGGGGTGCCCCTTTGCATTTTGGATCGGTTTTTCAAAAAAAAACAGAAATGAGTACCCCTAACCATTTTTACTCAATATTTAAGCCTAAAACTCAAAGTAGTTTCCCTTTGTATTTTGACTCAGTTTTTCATCTAAAAACTGAAGGGGGTACCCCTTTGCATTTTGTGTCAGTTTTTCACCAAAAACTCATAGGGGTACCCCTTTGTATTTTGGATCAGTTTCAAACAAAAAACTCAAAGGGATATCCCTTTCCATTTTTGGTCAGTTTTTCAGCAAAAACTCAAAGGGGTATCCCTTTACATTTTGGATCAGTTTTTCACAAAAAACACAAAGGTGTACAGCTAAGAATTTTGAATCAGTTTTTCAGCCAATAACTTAAAGGGGTACCCCTTTGCATTTTGGTACAATTTTTCACCAAAAACACAATGGAGAAACCCTAAGCATTTTGACCCTGTTTTTCAGCAAAAAATTCAAAGGGATACCCCTTTGCATTTTGGGTCAGTTTTTCACAAAAAAAATAAAGGCGTACTGCTAAACATTTTGACTCAATTTTTCAACCAAAATCTCAAAGGGGTACCCCTTTGCATTTTAGATCAATTTTTCACAAAAAACACAAATGAGTACCCCTAACCATTTTGACTCAGTATTTAAGCCAAAAACTCAAAGGGGTTCCCCTTTGCAATTTGAATCAGTTTTTCATCCAATAACTTAAAGGGGTACCCCTTTGCATTTTGGTATAATTTTTCACAAAAAAAACAATGGAGAAATCCTAAGCATTTTGACCCAGTTTTTCAGCCAAAAATTCAATGGGATACCCCTTTGCATTTTGGGTCAGTTTTACACACAAAAAAAACTAAGGCGAACAGCTAAACATTTTGACTCAATTTTTCAACCAAAATCTCCAAGGGTTAAACCTTTACATTTTGGGTCAGGTTTCCACAAAAAAAAATAAATGAGTACCCCTAACCATTTTGACTCAGTATTTTAGCCAAAAACTCAAAGGGGTACCCATTTGCATTTTGACTCATTTTTCCATCAAAAAACTCAAATGGGTACCCCTTTACATTTTGTGTCAGTTTTTCACCAAAAACTCAAAGGGGTACCCCTTTGCATTTTGGGTCAGTTTTTCACAAAAAACACAAAGGCGTACCGCTAACCATTTTGACTCAGTTTTTAAGCCAAAAACTCAAAGGGGTACCCCTTTACATTTTGACTCAGTTTTTCATCCAAAAACTCAAGGGGTACCCCTTTGCATTTTGTGTCAATTTTTCACTAAAAACTATTAGGGGTACTCCTTTGCAATTTGGATCCGTTTCTAACCAAAAACTCAAAGGGGTACCCCTTTGCATTTTGGGTCAGTTTTTCAACAAAAACTCAAAGGGGTACCTCTTTACATTTTGGGTCAGTTTTTCACAAAAATCACAAAGGCGTACTACTAATCATTTTGAATCAATTTTTCAGCCAAGAACTTAAAGGGGTGCCCCTTTGCGTTTTGGTACAATTTTTAACAAAAAAAAACACAATGGAGAAACCCTAAGTATTTTGACCCACTTTTTCAGCAAAAAATTTAAAGGAATACCCCTTTACATTTTGGGTCAGTTTTTCATTAAAAAAAAACAAGGCGTACCGCTAAATATTTTGACTCAATTTTTCAACAAAAATCTCAAAGGGATGCCCCTTTGCATTTTGGATCAGTTTTTCAAAAAAAAAACAGAAATGAGTACCCCTAACCATTTTTACTCAGTATTTAAGCCTAAAACTCAAAGGAGTTCCCATTTGCATTTCGACTCAGTTTTTCATCTAAAAACTGAAGGGGGTACCCTTTTGAATTTTGTGTCAGTTTTTTACCAAAAACTCATAGGGGTACCCCTTTGCATTTTGGATCAGTTTCAAACAAAAAACTCAAAGCGATATTCCTTTCCATTTTTGGTCAGTTTTTCAGCAAAAACTCAAAGGGGTACCCCTTTACATTTTGGGTCAGTTTTTCACAAAAAACACAAAGGTGTACCGCTAAGCATTTTGAATCAGTTTTTCAGCCAATAACTTAGAGGGGTACCCCTTTGCATTTTGGTACAATTTTTCACCAAAAACACAATGGAGAAACCCTAAGCATTTTGACCCAGTTTTTCAGCAAAAAATTCAAAGGGATACCCCTGTGCATTTTGGGCCATTTTTTCACAAAAAAACCAAGACGTACTGCTAAACATTTTGACTCAATTTTACAACCAAAATCTTAAAGGGGTACCCCTTTGCATTTTGGGTCAGTTTTTCACAAAAAACACAAATGAGTACCCCTAACCATTTTGACTCAGTATTTAAGCCAAAAACTCAAAGTGGTACCCCTTTGCATTTTGACTCAGTTTTTCATCAAAAAACTCAAGGGGGTACCCCTTTACATTTTGTGTCAGTTTTTCACCAAAAATACATAGGGGTACCCCTTTACATTTCAGGTCAGTTTTTCAGCAAAAACTCAAAGGGGTACCCCTTTGCATTTTGGGTCAGTTTTTCTCAAAAAACACAAAGGCGTACCGCTAACCATTTTGACTCAGTTTTTAAGCCAAAAACTCAAAGGGGTACCATTTTGCATTTTGACTCAGTTTTTCATCCAAAAACTCAAGGCGGTACACCTTTGTATTTTGTGTCAGTTTTTCACCAAAAACTCATAGGGGTACCCCTTTGCAATTTGGATCAGTTTCTAACCAAAAACTCAAAGGGGTACCCCTTTGCATTTTGGGTCAGTTTTTAAACAAAAACTCAAAGGGGTATCCCTTTACATTTTAGGTCAGTTTTTCACAAAAATCACAAAGGCGTACTGCTAAGCATTTTGAATCAATTTTTCAGCCAATAACTTAAAGGGGTGTCCCTTTGCATTTTGGTACAATTTTTCACAAAAAACACTATGGAGAAACCCTAAGTATTTTGACCCACTTTTTCAGTAAAAAATTTAAAGGAATACCCTTTACATTTTGGGTCAGTTTTTCATAAAAAAAAACCAAGGCGTACCACTAAATATTTTGACTCAATTTTTCAACCAAAATATCAAAGGGGTGCCCCTTTGCATTTTGGATCGGTTTTTCAAAAAAAAAACAGAAATGAGTACCCCTAACCATTTTTACTCAATATTTAAGCCTAAAACTCAAAGTAGTTTCCCTTTGTATTTTGACTCAGTTTTTCATCTAAAAACTGAAGGGGGTACCCCTTTGCATTTTGTGTCAGTTTTTCACCAAAAACTTATAGGGGTACCCCTTTGTATTTTGGATAAGTTTCAAACAAAAAACTCAAAGGGATATCCCTTTCCATTTTTGGTCAGTTTTTCAGCAAAAACTCAAAGGGGTATCCCTTTACATTTTGGATCAGTTTTTCACAAAAAACACAAAGGTGTACAGCTAAGAATTTTGAATCAGTTTTTCAGCCAATAACTTAAAGGGGTACCCCTTTGCATTTTGGTACAATTTTTCACTAAAAACACAATGGAGAAACCCTAAGCATTTTGACCCTGTTTTTCAGCAAAAAATTCAAAGGGATACCCCTTTGCATTTTGGGTCAGTTTTTCACAAAAAAAACAAAGGCGTACTGCTAAACATTTTGACTCAATTTTTCAACCAAAATCTCAAAGGGGTACCCCTTTGCATTTTAGATCAATTTTTCACAAAAAACACAAATGAGTACCCCTAACCATTTTGACTCAGTATTTAAGCCAAAAACTCAAAGGGGTTCCCCTTTTCATTTTGACTCAGTTTTCATCCAAAAACTCAAGGGGGTACCCCTTTGCATTTTGTGTCAGTTTTTCACCAAAAACTCATAAGGGTACCGCTTTGCATTTTGGATCAGTTTCTAACAAAAAACTCTAAGGGATATCCCTTTGCATTTGAGGTCAGTTTTTCAGCAAAAACTCAAAGGGGTACCCCTTTACATTTTGGGTCAGTTTTTCACAAAAAAACACAAAGGCGTACCGCTAAGTATTTTGAATCAGTTTTTCATCCAATAACTTAAAGGGGTACCCCTTTGCATTTTGGTATAATTTTTCACAAAAAACACAATGGAGAAATCCTAAGCATTTTGACCCAGTTTTTCAGCCAAAAATTCAATGGGATACCCCTTTGCATTTTGGGTCAGTTTTACACACAAAAAAAACTAAGGCGAACAGCTAAACATTTTGACTCAATTTTTCAACCAAAATCTCCAAGGGTTAAACCTTTACATTTTCGGTCAGGTTTCCACAAAAAAAAATAAATGAGTACCCCTAACCATTTTGACTCAGTATTTTAGCCAAAAACTCAAAGGGGTACCCATTTGCATTTTGACTCATTTTTCCATCAAAAAACTGAAGGGGGTACCCCTTTACATTTTGTGTCAGTTTTTCACCAAAAACTCAAAGGGGTACCCCTTTGCATTTTGGGTCAGTTTTTCACAAAAAACACAAAGGCGTACCGCTAACCATTTTTACTCAGTTTTTAAGCAAAAAACTCAAAGGGGTACCCCTTTGCATTTTGACTCAGTTTTTCATCCAAAAACTCAAGGGGGTACCCCTTTTCATTTTGTGTCAGTTTTTCACTAAAAACTCATAGGGGTACCCCTTTGCAATTTGGATCAGTTTCTAACCAAAAACTCAAAGGGGTACCCCTTTGCATTTTGGGTCAGTTTTTCAACAAAAACTCAAAGGGGTACCTCTTTACATTTTGGGTCAGTTTTTCACAAAAATCACAAAGGCGTACTACTAAGCATTTTGAATCAATTTTTCAGCCAATAACTTAAAGGGGTGCCCCCTTTGCGTTTTGGTACAATTTTTCACAAAAAAAAAAACACAATGGAGAAACCCTAAGTATTTTGACCCACTTTTTCAGCAAAAAATTTAAAGGAATACCCCTTTACATTTTGGGTCAGTTTTTCATTAAAAAAAACAAGGCGTACCGCTAAATATTTTGACTCAATTTTTCAAAAAAAATCTCAAAGGGATGCCCCTTTGCATTTTAGATCAGTTTTTCAAAAAAAAAACAGAAATGAGTACCCCTAACCATTTTTACTCAGTACTTAAGCCTAAAACTCAAAGGAGTTCCCCTTTGCATTTTGACTCAGTTTTTCATCTAAAAACTGAAGGGGGTACCCTTTTGCATTTTGTGTCAGTTTTTCACCAAAAACTCATAGGGGTACCCCTTTGCATTTTGGATCAGTTTCAAACAAAAAACTCAAAGCGATATCCCTTTCCATTTTTTGTCAGTTTTTCAGCAAAAACTCAAAGGGGTACCCCTTTCCATTTTGGGTCAGTTTTTCACAAAAAACACAAAGGTGTACCGCTAAGCATTTTGAATCAATTTTTCAGCCAATAACTTAGAGGGGTACCCCTTTGCATTTTGGTACAATTTTTCACCAAAAACACAATGGAGAAACCCTAAGCATTTTGACCCAGTTTTTCAGCAAAAAATTCAAAGGGATACCCCTTTGCATTTTGGGCCATTTTTTCACAAAAAAAACCAAAACGTACTGCTAAACATTTTGACTCAATTTTACAACCAAAATCTTAAAGGGGTACCCCTTTGCATTTTGGGTCAGTTTTTCACAAAAAACACAAATGAGTACCCCTAACCATTTTGACTCAGTATTTAAGCCAAAAAATCAAAGTGGTACCCCTTTGCATTTTGACTCAGTTTTTCATCAAAAAACTCAAGGGGGTACCCCTTTACATTTTGTGTCAGTTTTTCACCAAAAATACAAAGGGGTACCCCTTTGCATTTCGGGTCAGTTTTTCAGCAAAAACTCAAAGGGGTACCCCTTTGCATTTTGGGTCAGTTTTTCACAAAAAACACAAAGGCGTACCGCTAACCATTTTGACTCAGTTTTTAAGCCAAAAACTCAAAGGTGTACCATTTTGCATTTTGACTCAGTTTTTCATCCAAAAACTCAAGGCGGTACACCTTTGTATTTTGTGTCAGTTTTTTACCAAAAACTCATAGGGGTACCCCTTTGCAATTTGGATCAGTTTCTAACCAAAAACTCAAAGGGCTACCCCTTTGCATTTTGGATCAGTTTTTAAACAAAAACTCAAAGGGGTATCCCTTTACATTTTGGGTCAGTTTTTCACAAAAATCACAAAGGCGTACTGCTAAGCATTTTGAATCAATTTTTCAGCCAATAACTTAAAGGGGTGCCCCTTTGCATTTTGGTACAATTTTTCACAAAAAACACTATGGAGAAACCCTAAGTATTTTGACCCACTTTTTCAGTAAAAAATTTAAAGGAATACCCTTTACATTTTGGGTCAGTTTTTCATAAAAAAAAACCAAGGCGTACCACTAAATATTTTGACTCAATTTTTCAACCAAAATCTCAAAGGGGTGCCCCTTTGCATTTTGGATCAGTTTTTCAAAAAAACACAGAAATGGGTACCCCTAACCATTTTTACTCAGTATTTATGCCTAAAACTCAAAGGAGTTCCCCTTTGTATTTTGACTCAGTTTTTCATCTAAAAACTGAAGGGGGTACCCCTTTGCATTTTGTGTCAGTTTTTCACCAAAAACTCATAGGGGTACCCCTTTGTATTTTGGATTACTTTCAAACAAAAAACTCAAAGGGATATCCCTTTTCATTTTTGGTCAGTTTTTCAGCAAAAACTCAAAGGGGTACCCCTTTACATTTTGGGTCAGTTTTTCACAAAAAACACAAAGGTGTACCGCTAAGCATTTTTAATCAGTTTTTCAGCCAATAACTTAGAGGGGTACCCCTTTGCATTTTGGTACAATTTTTCATCAAAAACACAATGGAGAAACCCTAAGCATTTTGACCCAGTTTTTCAGCAAAAAATTCAAAGGGATACATACCCTTTTGCATTTTGGGCCAGTTTTTCACAAAAAAAACCAAGACGTACTGCTAAACATTTTGACTCAATTTTACAACCAAAATCTTAAAGAGGTACCCCTTTGCATTTTAGATCAATTTTTCACAAAAAACACAAATGAGTATCACTAACCATTTTGACTCAGTACTTAAGCCAAAAACTCAAAGGGGTTTCCCTTTGAATTTTGACTCAATTTTTCATCCAAAAACTCAAGGGGGTACCCCTTTGCATTTTGTGCCAGTTTTTCACCAAAAACTCATAGGGGTACCCCTTTACATTTGGATCAGTTTCTAACAAAAAACTCTAAGGGATATCCCTTTGCATTTTAGGTCAGTTTTTCAGCAAAAACTCAAAGGGGTACCCCTTTACATTTTGGGTCAGTTTTTCACAAAAAAACACAAAGGCGTACCGCTAAGCATTTTCAATCAGTTTTTCATCCAATAACTTAAAGGGATACCCCTTTGCATTTTGGTATAATTTTTCACAAAAAACACAATGGAGAAATCCTAAGCATTTTGACCCAGTTTTTCAGCCAAAAATTCAATGGGATACCCCTTTGCATTTTGGATCAGTTTTACACAAAAAAAAAACTAAGGCGTAATGCTAAATATTTTGACTCAATTTTTCAACCAAAATCTCCAAGGGGTAAACCATTAAATTTTGGGTCAGTTTTTCATAAAAAAAAATAACTGAGTACCCCTAACCATTTTGACTCAGTATTCTAGCCAAAAACTCAAAGGGGTACCCATTTGCATTTTGACTCATTTTTTCATCAAAAAACTCAAGGGGGTACCCCTTTATATTTTGTGTCAGTTTTTAACCAAAAACTCAAAGGGGTACCCCTTTGCATTTTGGGTCAGTTTTTCACAAAAAACACAAAGGCGTACCGCTAACCATTTTGACTCAGTTTTTAAGCCAAAAACTCAAAGGGGTACCCCTTTGCATTTTGGTACAATTTTTCACCAAAAACACAATGGAGAAACCCTAAGCATTTTGACCCAGTTTTTCAGCCAAAAATTCAAAGGGATACCCCTTTGCATTTTGGGTCAGTTTTTCAAAAAAAAAACAGAAATGAGTACCCCTAACCATTTTTACTCAGTATTTAAGCCTAAAACTCAAAAGAGTTCCCCTTTGTATTTTGACTCAGTTTTTCATCTAAAAACTGAAGGGGGTACCCCTTTGCATTTTGTGTCAGTTTTTCACCAAAAACTCATAGGGGTACCCCTTTGTATTTTGGATCAGTTTCAAACAAAAAACTCAAAGGGATATCCCTTTCCATTTTTGGTCAGTTTTTCAGCAAAAACTCAAAGGGGTACCCCTTTACATTTTGGGTCAGTTTTTCACAAAAAACACAAAGGTTGTACCGCTAAGCATTTTGAATCAGTTTTTCAGTCAATAACTTAAAGGGATACCCCTTTGCATTTTGGTACAATTTTTCACCAAAAACACAATGGAAAACCCTAAGCATTTTGACCCAGTTTTTCAGCCAAAAATTCAAAGGGATACCCCATTGCATTTTGGGTCAGTTTTTTAAAAAAAAAAACCAAGACGTACTGCTAAACATTTTGACTAAATTTTTCAACCAAAATCTCAAAGGGGTACCCCTTTGCATTTTGGGTCAGTTTTTCACAAAAAACACAAATGAGTACCCCTAACCATTTTGACTCAGTATTTAAGCCAAAAACTCAAAGTGGTACCCTTTGCATTTTGACTCAATTTTTCATTAAAAAACTCAAGGGGGTACCCCTTTACATTTTGTGTCAATTTTGCACCAAAAACTCATAGGGGTACCCCTTTGCATTTTGGGTCAGTTTTTAAGCAAAAAATTCAAAGGGATACCCCATTGCATTTTGGGTCAGTTTTTCACAAAAAACACAAAGGCGTACCGCTAACCATTTTGACTCAGTTTTTAAGCCAAAAACTCAAAGGGGTACCCCTTTGCATTTTGACTCAGTTTTTCATCCAAAAACTCAAGGCGGTACACCATTGTATTTTGTGTCAGTTTTTCACCAAAAACTCATAGGGGTACCCCTTTGCAATTTGGATCAGTTTCTAACCAAAAACACAAAGGGGTACCCCTTTGCATTTTGGGTCAGTTTTTCAACAAAAACTCAAAGGGGTACCCGATTACATTTTGGGTCAGTTTTTCACAAAAAACACAAAGGCGTACCGCTAAGCATTTTGAATCAGTTTTTCAGCCAATAACTTAAAGAGGTACCCCTTTGCATTTTGGTACAATTTTTCACAAAAAATACAACGGAGAAACCCTAAGCATTTTGACCCAGTTTTCAGCCAAAATTCAAAGGGATACCCCTTTGCATTTTGGGTCAGTTTTTAACAAAAAAAACAAAGGAGTACTGCTAAACATTTTGACTCAATTTTTCAACCAAAATCTCAAAGGGGTACCCCTTGCATTTAGATCAGTTTTTCACAAAAACACAAATGAGTACCCCTAACCATTTTGACTCAGTATTTAAGCCAAAAACTCAAAGGGGTACCCCTTTGCATTTGACTCAGTTTTTCATCCAAAAACTCAAGGGGGTACCCCTTTGCATTTTGTGTCAAATTTTCACCAAAAACTCATATGGGTACCCCTTTGCATTTTGATCAGTTTCTAACAAAAACTCAAAGGGATATCCCTTTGCATTTTAGGTCACTTTTTCAGCAAAAACTCAAAGGGGTACCCCTTTACATTTTGGGTCAGTTTTTCACAAAAAACACAAAGGCATACCACTAAGCATTTTGAATCAGTTTTTCAGCCAATAACTTAAAGAGGTACCCCTTTGCATTTTGGTAAAATTTTTCACAAAAAACACAATGGAGAAATCCTGAGCTTTTGACCCAGTTTTTCAGCCAAAAATTCAATTGGATACCCCTTTGCATTTTGGGTCAGTTTTACACAAAAAAAAACCATGGCGTACTGCTAAACATTTTGACTCAATTTTTCAACCAAAATCTCCAAGGATAAACCTTTACATTTTGGGTCAGTTTTTCACAAAAAAAAATAAATGAGTGCCCCTAACCATTTTGACTCAGTATTTTAGCTAAAAACTCAAAGGGGTACCCATTTGCATTTTGACTCATTTTTTCATCAAAAAACTGAAGGGGGTACCCCTTTACATTTTGTGTCAGTTTTTCACAAAATACTCAAGGGGTACCCCTTTGCATTTTTGGGTCAGTTTTTCACAAAAAACACAAAGGCGTACCGCTAACCATTTAGACTCAGTTTTTAAGCAAAAAACTCAAAGGGGTACACCTTTGCATTTTGACTCAGTTTTTCATCCAAAAACTCAAGGGGGGTACCACTTTGCATTTTTTGTCAGTTTTTCACTAAAAACTCATAGGGGTACCCCTTTGCAATTTCGATCAGTTTCTAACAAAAAACTCAAAGGGGTACCGCTTTGCATTTTGGGTCAGTTTTTCAACAAAAACTCAGAGGGGTACCCTTTACATTTTGGGTCAGTTTTTCACAAAAATCACAAAGGCGTACTGCTAAGCATTTTGAATCAATTTTTCAGCCAATAACTTAAAGGGGTGCCCCTCGGCATTTTGGTACAATTTTTCACAAAAAACACAATGGAGAAACCCTAAGTAATTTGACCCACTTTTTCAGCAAAAATTTTAAAGGAATACCCCTTTACATTTTGGGTCAGTTTTTCATAAAAAAAAACCAAGGCGTACCGCTAAATATTTTGACTTAATTTTTCATCCAAAATCTCAAAGGGGTGCCCCTATGCATTTGGATTAGTTTTCAAAAAAAAAAACAGAAATGAGAACCCCTGACCATTTTTACTCAGTATTTAAGCCTAAAACTCAAAGGAGTTTCCCTTTGCTTTTGACTCAGTTTTCATATAAAAACTGAAGGGGTACCCCTTTGCATTTTGTGTCAGTTTTTCACCAAAAACTCATAGGGGTACCCCTTTGCATTTTGGATCAGATTCAAACAAAAAACTTAAAGGGATATCCCTTTCCATTTTTGGTCAGTTTTTCAGCAAAAACTCAAAGGGGCCCTATACATTTTGGGTCAATTTTCACAAAAAACACAAGGTGTACCGCTAAGCATTTTGAATCAGTTTTTCAGCCAATAACTTAAAGGGGTACCCCTTTGCATTTTGGTACAATTTTTCACCAAAAACACAACGGAGAAACCCTAAGCATTTTGACCCAGTTTTTCAGCAAAAAATTCAAAGGGATACCCCTTTGCATTTTGGGTCAGTTTTTCACAAAAAAAACCAAGACATACTGCTAAACATTTGACTCAATTTTTCAACCAAAATGTCAAAGGGGTACCCTTTTGCATTTTGGGTCAGTTTTTCACAAAAACACAAAGGCGTACCGCTAACCATTTTGACTCAGTTTTTAAGCCAAAAACTCAAAGGGGTACCCCTTTGCATTTGACTCAGTTTTTCATCCAAAAATTCAAGGCGGCACACCTTTGTATTTTGTGTCAGTTTTTCACCAAAAACTCATAGGGGTACCCCTTTGCAATTTGGATCAGTTTCTAACCAAAAACTCAAAGGGGTACCCCTTTGCATTTTGGGTCAGTTTTTCAACAAAAACTCAAAGGGGTACCCGTTTACATTTTGGGTCAGTTTTTCACAAAAACACAAAGGCGTACCGCTAAGCATTTTGAATCAGTTTTTTAGCCAATAACTTAAAGAGGTACCCCTTTGTATTTTGGTACAATTTTTCACAAAAAATACAACGGAGAAACCTAAGCATTTTGACCCAGTTTTTCAGCCAAAAATTCAAAGGGATACCCCTTTGCATTTTGGGTCAGTTTTTAACAAAAAAAACAAAGTCGTACTGCTAAACATTTTGACTCAATTTTCAACCAAAATCTCAAAGGGGTACCCCTTTGCATTTTAGATCAGTTTTTCACAAAAAATACAAATGAGTACCCCTAACCATTTTGACTCAGTATTTAAGCCAAAAACTCAAAGGGGTACCCCTTTGCATTTTGACTCAGTTTTTCATCCAAAAACTCAAGGGGGTACCCCTTTGCATTTTGTATCAGTTTCTAACAAAAACTCAAAGGGATATCCCTTTGCATTTTAGGTCAGTTTTTCAGCAAAAACTCAGAGGGGTACCCCTTTACATTTTGGGTCAGTTTTTCACAAAAAACACAAAGGCGTACCACTAAGCATTTGAATCAATTTTTCAGCCAATAACTTAAAGGGGTACCCCTTTGCATTTTGGTAACATTTTTCACAAAAAACACAATGGAGAAATCCTGAGCATTTTGACCCAGTTTTTCAGCCAAAAATTCAATTGGATACCCCTTTGCATTTTGGGTCAGTTTTACACAAAAAAAAAACCAAGGCGTACTGCTAAACATTTTGACTCAATTTTTCCACCAAAATCTCCAAGGGGTAAACCTTTACATTTTGGGTCAGTTTTTCACAAAAAAAAAAATGAGTGCCCCTAACCATTTTGACTCAGTATTTAGCTAAAAACTCAAAGGGGTACCCATTTGCATTTTGACTCATTTTTTCATCAAAAAACTGAAGGGGGTACCCGTTTACATTTTGTGTCAGTTTTTCACAAAAACTCAAAGGGATACCCCATTGCATTTTTGGGTCAGTTTTTCACAAAAAACACAAAGGCGTACCGCTAACCATTTTGACTCAGTTTTTAAGCCAAAACTCAAAGGGGTACCCCTTTGCATTTTGACTCAGTTTTTCATCCAAAAACTCAAGGCGGTACACCATTGTATTTTGTGTCAGTTTTTCACCAAAAACTCATAGGGTATCCTTTGCAATTTGGATCAGTTTCTAACCAAAAACTCAAAGGGATACCCCCTTTGCATTTTGGGTCAGTTTTTCAACAAAAACTCAAAGGGGTACCCGTTTACATTTTGCGTCAGTTTTTCACAAAAACACAAAGGCGTACCGCTAAGCATTTTGAATCAGTTTTTCAGCCATAACTTAAAGAGGTACCCCTTTGCATTTTGGTACAATTTTCACAAAAAATACAACGGAGAAACCCTAAGCATTTTGACCCAGTTTTTCAGCCAAAAATTCAAAGGGATACCCCTTTGCATTTGGGTCAGTTTTTAACAAAAAAACAAAGGCGTACTGCTAAATATTTTGACTCAATTTTTCTACCAAAATCTCAAAGGGGTACCCTTTTGCATTTAAGATCAGTTTTTCACAAAAAACACAAATGAGTACCCCTAACCATTTTGACTCAGTATTTAAGCCAAAAACTCAAAGGGGTACCCCTTTGCATTTTGACTCAGTTTTTCATCAAAAAACTCATGGGGGTACCCCTTTGCATTTTGAGTCAGTTTTACACCAAAAACTCATAGGGGTACCCCTTTGCATTTTGGATCAGTTTCTTACAAAAAAACTCAAGGGATATCCCTTTGCATTTTAGGTCAGTTTTTCAGCAAAAACTCAAAGGGGTACCCCTTTACATTTTGGGTCAGTTTTTCACAAAAAACACAAATGCGTACCACTAAGCATTTTGAATCAGTTTTCAGCCAATAACTTAAAGTGGTACCCCTTTGCATTTTGGTAAAATTTTTCACAAAAAACACAATGGAGAAATCCTGAGCATTTTGACCCAGTTTTTCAGCCAAAATTCATTGGATACCCTTTTGCATTTTGGGTCAGTTTTACACAAAAAAAAAAACCAAGGCGTACTGCTAAACATTTTGACTCAATTTTTCAACCAAAATCTCCAAGGGGTAAACCTTTACATTTTGGGTCAGTTTTTCACAAAAAAAATAAATGACTGCCCCTAACCATTTTGACTCAGTATTTTAGCTAAAAACTCAAAGGGGTACCCATTTGCATTTTGACTCATTTTTTCATCAAAAAACTGAAGGGGGTACCCCTTTACATTTTGTGTCAGTTTTTCACAAAAAACTCAAAGGGGTACCCCTTTGCATTTTGGGTCAGTTTTTCACAAAAAACACAAAGGCGTACCGCTAACCATTTTGACTCAGTTTTTCAGAAAAAACTCAAAGGGGTACCCCTTGCATTTTGACTCAGTTTTTCATCCAAAAACTCAAGGGGGTACCACTTTGCATTTTTTGTCAGTTTTTCACTAAAAACTCATAGGGGTACCCCTTTGCAATTTCGATCAGTTTCTAACAAAAAACTCAAAGGGGTACCGCTTTGCATTTTGGGTCAGTTTTTCAACAAAAACTCAAAGGGGTACCCTTTTACATTTTGGGTCAGTTTTTCACAAAAATCACAAAGGCGTACTGCTAAGCATTTTGAATCAATTTTTCAGCCAATAACTTAAAGGGTGCCCCTCGGCATTTTGGTACAATTTTTCACAAAAAACACATTGGAGAAACCCTAAGTAATTTGACCCACTTTTTCAGCAAAAATTTTAAAGGAATACCCCTTTACATTTTGGGTCTGTTTTTCATAAAAAAAAACCAAGGCGTACCGCTAAATATTTTGACTTAATTTTTCATCCAAAATCTCAAAGGGGTGCCCCTTTGCATTTTGGATCAGTTTTTCAAAAAAAACAGAAATGAGAACCCCTAACCATTTTTACTCAGTATTTAAGCCTAAAACTCAAAGGAGTTTCCCTTTACTTTTGACTCAGTTTTTCATCTAAAAACTGAAGGGGGTACCCCTTTGCATTTTGTGTCAGTTTTTCACCAAAAACTCATAGGGGTACCCCTTTGCATTTTGGATCAGATTCAAACAAAAAACTCAAAGGGATATCCCTTTCCATTTTTAGTCAGTTTTTCAGCAAAAACTCAAATGGTAACCCTTTACATTTGGGTCAGTTTTTCACAAAAAACACAAAGGT
>JBBPFJ010000795.1:0-48371 GCA_037975025.1 Excoecaria agallocha | reverse complement strand
AAGCATTACTATCTTGAGCTTCGAAATGCTAATGCCCGATCCATCGGAGCTAACTCATTTTCTTTCTTTGCAGGGTTCATTCTTACCTTGCTCGATCGGTCATCATACGAATATCATTCCCACACAACCTTCACTTGATTTCCACCTGATGGCTCATCTTTTATTAAATTCTCGGATTTATCATTTGGTGCTTTCATTGAGAGCCGATGGTGAGACAAAAATGCATACCTTGAACAATGAAGAAAATATGGGCCTACGGACCAAAAATCCCCATAAGACTTGTAAATAGCTCAAGAGTTGAACGAAGAAAGATGAAACTTCTTTCCTTTGAGACATTACATACTGTTAGTGTAAGCCCTAACTCCAATGCATTGTTATAAAATACTTAAGTTAATAAATGAGACATTTGTTTTATCTATTGTATTCCTGTACATATCAATTGATAGAACTATACAAGAATGTTATTTAGTTTAAGTTACCATGTGTGAAGCACATGGTTGTAAGACCTTGAAATAATAAAGACTTCATTTTAAATATCCCTAGTCAGTCATAGTTATAGGAATAACAAATGAATTAAGACTAGTGTGCTCTCTCTAATAAGTTGAGTTCTATCTTACGGATCATAAGGACTAGAGTGTTAATCAGAGATCATAGATACATGTTTAGAACATGGTATCTGAATTCGATCCATTAATAAGAACATTACATGGTACAAGTCATAAGTATTTCTCATGTGCAAGTTTTGCATTGGAGTTCTTAGACCTAAAATCTCTATGAAACTTTTTATGAATTATTGTGTACTTTGATATACACCTAACGTACTCGTAATAGGGTGACAAGTGTGGGTATGCACTAATTCATGTTAGAGAGCATGAGAGAAGTGAAGGGATTACCCCTCTCAATAAGAGAGAAAATATCATCGGCCACTTGATCAGTGAACTGAGAAGTGTATGGCCATACCGAGATGAAATAATGAGTAATCATTATTTATCTGAGAGTTCAGTGTCACTGGAATATCAAGAAAGGAATTAGTATATATAAGGATGACTAGTTTCATGCCTTATATTAATTCTGATATTTATGGATAAAGGACTATGCAAAATTGCATTAGGTCACTAAATGCCATTTGAAATGCTATAATATCTTGTTAGAAAATATATATAGCCTTTGAGTTAATTTATTAATTCATTGTCAATATTAAATGGACCTATAGGATCGCACATAAAGTATTGAGCTTAAAATATTTAAATAGTATATTGGTATTAATTTGGGCTTTTATTTAAAGTCAAATTAATGTGGATAATGGATATTAAAATTGTTAAATGGACTTTGGCCCATGAAGAGTGAAAAACACAGCAAAAGGAATGGTAAACTGATTATTTATTTATCTTTAGATAATTAAGTTAATTAAATTTAAATTCCTCTATGTCTTTGAATCAAGATATACCACTTAATTAGGAAGTGATAGAGGCTGAAATTACTACCTAAATGCTAGTGAATTTCGGCACACACAAAACCCTAAGCTAAGTGATATATATAGATAAGAAGTAACTTTGCTAATTAGGTTTTTTTTTTCTCTCTCTAAGCCGCCATTCTCAAGGGGAAAGGACTCTTCCTTCTTCTCTTGAATTTTGGACAGCCATTGGTGAACTTTAGAAAGAACAAGATCAGGTCTTATATCTTTAGTTTAATACCCATTGCCAAATACACAAAGATTAGAGCTAGCACTCTAGGTTTTAAGCCATCCTTGCTAGTGTGTGTGTGAGGATAGAGAGAAGTGGCGTAAAGACAACTCTTTTGGCATTGATGATCAAGATCTAAGGCATATAAGTCCATCTTATTTGCTGGTCATCTTCAAAATCAAGTTTTGAAGTGCATCTAAACTTGTAAGTTTTCAAAAATCCTAAAATTGAATATTTCGATCCTTTGTTGTATATTGCATGGCATGTATGATCCAAATTTTTAATTTTTTCGCTGTGTGATCATCATGTATATGCCATGTGATATCCCTTCACATACCGCCTTGCGAGCCTCTTAGAACTAGACCACTGGAAAAAATGTTGGAAGAGGTATTAAAGTTGCCTCCCTCTCCGTTTTCTGGCAAATCAAATTGGAGGGGAAAAGGCACCACAGGAGAAGGAATATCTCCCCCGTTATCATAAGGAACCCCTTCATAAAGAGACGTGGCATCCCCCTAACGATCGAGAACTCCTATGGCAACTAACGAATGTGCCTTCCAGTACTCCAAGAAGGAACGATTAAGGAAAGCAGCGAAATAACATCCTCTTCCATTTGCTAAAAGGGGAGAAAATATGACTCAGCCTGAGGAACTCTCTCGCTCTAAGCCAAGATGAAAAAATGCACACTCATTTCAAGTCGAGATAAAATGAGTTGCACCCCACGCCTAAAGTTGTACAGCCAAGCAAAGGCCTTTAACCACACTAAGGGGTCAGTCACACCTATCCGACAAAAAGGGCGTGTAAGGAAGGAAAATGGAAGAAGGAGAACTCGATTGGCCTAAACTAAAGATATACACAGCAGGGCAAAGGCCCTGAGCCCTCCAACCTTCCCTCTGTAAATGATCAGGAATATCCTAGGCTTTAACCTCAAAGCTACTTCCACATAAGTGTCTACTGTGGCTAAATAAGCGAAGCAAAGACACTGCAAAGAGCTTGTAATGAGAAAGCATTCAAAAGGTACACCATATAATTTCCTTCATGTTTCTAAAAAATTATTTAGTTACTACATGCTTGTGGTTCGATCGATGTTCCCAATCTATGACCTTAATTCTAATCAAAATGATTGATATAAAGCTATCTTTCTAAATGATAAATTCCTGATTTGAAAGGTACAATCCCAATCTAAAAATGGTATATTTGCTCTTGTATTCCCTATTGAGAATCTATGTGCAAACTCTTAGTGATTGATAAATAAATTATCATCTTCATTGGCTTAAATGCACTTATTGCGTGACAATTGCATAATCGACGCTATCATTGCATAAAATAGATTTATTTCTTTTTAGTCAAGCTATCATCGATCACGACTATCTGATCGAAAGAAGGGCTTTTTTATTTATGCGAAATTGAGATTTAGGAAGTTCACTGAGCCCATTACTTGTTATTCCGATCGAAGGTTTCAAAAATCATTAACATGGTTATCCACTTCCATTATTGGGATGATCATTTATGGGTATCAAAGCCACCAAAATCGATACCAATCTTTTTCTAAGCAAATAAATTGTAAATAGGATAATAAAGGGTCAAAATCCATAAAAATTGGTACCAATTTAATTTTAACAACCAAATTTTCAGCAATTAAAAATAAATGGGGGATTTTTATAGACTAAAAAGTAAAAATAGTAAACTAAATCAAATAAATAAAAATGCAAAAAATTAATTAAGATAAATTTAATAGATGGTGAATTCCAGTTAAATACATTCATAGCACATGATTGAATTAATTGATCATAGATGAAAAAATAATTTTTAAATTAAGCAATGGATCAGTTATAGTCATTGGCTTCACGCTTTCGATCTAATCTTTTCGTATTAATAGATTAACCAAGTATGACTATAATTAATTCTTAACCAATAAATAACCCTTTAATAAACGAAAAAATTTAATCTATTGACATCATTATGGTTTATAAAGATCCGACCTAAGCCAACCAATCTACAAGTGAGGTCGATTTAGACTAAATCATGCATTTACTTAATATAACAACCCTTGTGAGAAAGCTATATTAATTACTACTTGTTATTGACTTCACTAAACAATTATGGATTTAGCATATTCAATTAGCAGTATATTATTTAATTAAATGCAGAACGAGCTCTTTTTGCACACCTAACAAATAATAATCGGGATATGATTTTCCTAAATTATAGTAAATAACATGAACATTGAAAGAAATTAAAAATAAAAATTAAAGTGAAACAATCTCATAGTAAAAGAAATCTTGGCTTTGAATCAATCTTTAACTGAACATAAAGAGTTAGCCACACATGGCCTTGAGAATTCACAAAATAATAATTAAAGGCTAAGATGAATGCCTTGTTATAGATTTGGAGTTACAAAAAATGCATGAGGAAGAAGACAGAGTAAAAAAGCAGTAGCTCTTTATTCTTCTTCGGCACTGAATTCTTGAAAAATATTTTATCATAGGTTTTGAGAGTAAAAAAAATGGTGCTTTAGTGCCATACATGTGTTTCTCTCCAGGATGGGTGAAATGAACACATCAGAAGGCTTTGGATTGACTAAAAAATGAGTCATAGCCTTGACTCACAGGTCAAGATTGTGACTCGCTTCTAAGTCATGACCTGAAGGGGTGACTCACTCTCCCTTCTTTTGAACTGTGATTTGGGTTTTCAACCCTGACTTAAGGCTATGACTCACTAACAAGTCATAGCCCCAGCCTATAACTCACCCTTTTTTCTAGTAAAAGTGAATTTTTAGACTTTGCTGAGGGGCCCACCCTTGAGTGAAGGTTGTGAATGGGTTTTCTTCGATCCAAAATTATAAATTTTCCCTACGAAATAGGAGATTATTTTCAAGATAAAAATCTTCTGCTTTTTTTAATTTAAATTCAAGGTATTTAAGGGTAATCATTTCTCTTAAATGCATGATAACCGATTTTTGGAAAAAAAACAACAAATAATATAGACAGAGAAAAAGCACTTTATTCTTCTTTGGCATTGGATTCTTGAAAAATATTTTATCACAGGTTTTAAGAGTCAAAAAATGGTGCTTTGGTGCCATACATGTGTTTCTCTCTAGGATGGGTGAAATGAGCACATCAGAAGGCTCTGGATTGACTCAGAAATGAGTCATAGCCTTGACACACTTGTCAAGACTGTGACTTACTTCTGAGTCACGACCTGAAGGGGTGACTCACTCCCCCTTCTTTTGAACCGTGATTTAAGTTTTTGGCCCTCACTTAAGGCTATGACTCTAGCAAGTCATGGCCCCAGCCTATAACTCACCCTTTTTTCTAGCAAAAGTGAATTTTTAGACTTTTCTAAGGGGCCAACCCCTGAGTGAAGGCCGTGAATGGGTTTTCTTCGATCTAAAATTACAGATTTTCCTTATGAAATATGACATTATTTTCAAGATAAAAATTTTCTATTTTTGTAATTTTAATTCAAGGCATTTAAGAGTAATTGTTTCCCTTAAATGCATGATAACGAATTTTTGGACAAAAAAATAACAAATAATCTAAAGAGAGAAAAAGCAAAAAAAAAAAAAACTCTCTGGTTTAAAAAAAGAATAAAGGAAGCAGGAAGAGGAGATAGAGGTTCTCTCACTGAATTATTAAAGTAGTTTTATTGAAGGTAATGTAAGAGGCAAACTTGTAGATTTTATATAGATCTAAACCTTTCATTCTTGTAAATATTGATTTTGAGTTTCCTTATGCATCCTTTATGCTATGTTTTTTTAGTTTCTCTCTATGTATAAAATGCTTTTCTTGTTAGTTTCATGTAAACAATATTTTAGAAGTGTGTGTGTAATATTAAGTTTTATATATGTTCTGTTTATATGCAAATTTAGGTGATTTTGGTGCTTGTTAGCTCTAACTTTCTCTCTCCAAAGCATGTTTCTCTCACATGATGTTTTTGTGCAAATAGTGTTTTTAGGAGTTTTATTGGATGTTTTGAGCATTTAAGTTGATTTTGAAAAGTTTAAAGCGTCATTCTAGTAGCCATTAGGCAGTCGAAAGGTGACTCACAGCCTTGAGCTGTGAAGCCCATGATTCACCTTGAAATGGTCCGTGACTCACTTGAGGGGGTGTAATTTACCCCATTCAAAGCCATGACTTACTTCTTTGGTGCTGTGACTCACCTTTTGCCTTCTGAGTGAGTCCATAACTCACTCTTTAGCCTTTCTAGTGGTTTTTTTATGTGTTTTCTTCTTTCTTTATTTCTTTTTTTATTTCTCTCATTTGATTGGTTTCTTTTGAGTTCTTATTTCTTAATTATTTAACATTTTTTTTACTTTTGTTTATTCTTTTTATCTAAAATTTTTCTATTTTTTTATTTTCTTCCTTTCAAATTTGAGTTTTTTTTTGCGTGACTAATCTTAATTTTTCATTCTTTTTTTGGATAAAATACATTATAAATCTTGCATGGAGGAGTTTGGTATTTGGAGATCGCGTTATCTGATTCGAGATCATTTTTTAGCCTCATTTATTTATTTGTTTATTTATCTTATCCTTTCTTTTTTTATTTTTTGCATAATAATTTGTAATAATTAGTAAAAAATAAATTTTTGGCATGATAATTAGGAAAATTCATTTTAAATATTTTCTACACAAATAATTGAATTTTTTTTCGCATAAAATGGAATAATGTCCACTTTTGTCCAAAAAGTCACACAAAAGAACTTTATAAATATGCATGAGGGAACCAATATTTCTGAATTAATCAAGATCTCAATTTATGCGTGTTTTTCTTGTATTATTTATCTTGTTTTTACCTTCATTCATTGCAAATAAATAGATTTTTAAACAATTAATTTAAAACTTACATATAGTTTTATATAAGTTTGAGTTGAATTTTTCTATAATAAAAGAGGACCAATATCCCGATTTTCAGCCACAAAAACAACATTAAGGATTCTTTCTTTATAAATACAAATGGGTTTTATACTTAGAATTGATTAATACGATTATTTCTTCAAAAACTGCATAGGCCAATGCCTCGTTTCCTCCAAAATACATCCAAAACTCTATTTTTGTAAATATGCATATGAGGACCAATGTGCTCATCAAAATAAGATCAATCAATTCCATGACTTGTGTATGATTTATTTAAATATTTTTATATGTATATGATTTATCGCTTTTTATGCACTTGTAATGCACCATTTAATTCCTTATCTCGTGATGTTTGAGAAGAGGGTTCCAATAATTAACCACAAATGGTCATTTATGTAAACATCAACCGGGTTGTAAATAAGAGTGAAGTTTGAACTATCTCTGATTTTGGCTTCATAAGGTGAGAACTCACTTTCCTAATATTTTATTGGACGGTGACTCTGTAATACTTGCTTTGTGGTGCTTAGTAGATGCTTTTGTAGGTTGATCACCAACAATAGATGGAAATAAAATCCTATCTATTGCGAACTGACCACCTTCACGAGTCTAATGGACCTTGAGTTGATCTCAAATCCTAAAAGTGGGTTTTTGAGGTTATATTAGATGCCTACAGGGTTTGATGCGCATCATAATGGTGACTCCACTAGGGACCATAAGATTTTGCTTTAAAAGCAACTTGGTTGATTTGACATAAATAATTGTTTATGGTTGATTATTCTAATGTTCTTTTAAATTAGGTTGCATTTTTACATACTACGGTCTTAGAATTAGGTTAGGCATTCCCATTTGACCAACATTGCATTCTCAAAGTATAACCCTATGTTCACTCAATGTAGAAAAGTGTTTGGGAATAATCATTAGCCCAAGCCTTATACCGTATGGTATATTAAATAGTGACCCGATCAATTGTTATGCTAGTGATGAGCTAGATCCATTGGTAGGGATCATGATTGGGTATCACTAAAGCTGTACCACCAGAATAATGCCTCATGTAATTGCCATAAATACTTTTCCCAAGTATTATGTACCATAATACTATGCTTGCTATATATATACCTATATATTCGGTCAAATTTTGATAAATTAAGGTAGGTACTAATCAAAGGCTATCATGCCCTGGGCGGCCTATCTTTATTTGTTTAAATTACCCAAATATATAGTGACTAAGAATGCATTCACTTGCATTTTAAATATAAAGAGGTTATGTTGCCGGTTTCCCACCATTCATCATTCATGTTCATCGAGTTTCCTATTAATCCATGAGTTAATCCCGCCTATGAAATAGATTGTAAGATCGCCTGTGTGGGAGTAATAAGGTTTGAAGGTTTCTTCTTTCGACTTGCACATATGTTTTGAGAATGATGCACAACATGCTCATGCATTACATGCATAATCATGCATCATGTTAACTAACTTTTTTTTCAACCATTACATAGTCATCTAAGTGGTTTAGGGGTTTGACTTGTCATGGGAAGATGAGTGTTCATTTGACAAGCTTTGAGCCTAAGTTTCTCTGGGAATTCACTTTGAGTGAAGCTATAATAGCACTATTTAAAATGTACTTATATAAGGAGCATCTTTTGGCTGAATTGGAATACTTGAGTCTTGCTAGAGGGTTTTTTTAGATTACTAAAGTCACCATAAAGTTGATAGGGTGTTTCAGGAGTTTGAACGGGCATCTGGTTGGGAGATCCCTATTAAAGTCATTGGAATCAGTATTAAAAATTGATTTGGGTTTTGTAGAAGTCTTTGAGCTAGCTTTAGAAAGTACAAAAATGGTAGATCCAACATAAAATTAGGGTTATTGATAGTTTGGAGCTGGATAGGAGACTTGATAAGTTTGAAAGAAGCATAAAGGCCATGATAACAGATATGATGAGTTCCTTAGCACAGCCTACCGGTGAATAAACTCTGGCAGGTGCCACCACACATAAAGATCATGTTATTATTGGAGGCACTTTAGCTACTCCTGCCATAAAACCTTCTTTAATGGCTGAATCGAGAGGTACTAGGTGAGAGCTTGACTTGTTGAACAGCGAAAGGATAAAGGTATTGCTCTTGAGAAAGATTTATTTCCTGAAGAGGAGGAAGAGCTAGCAGTAAAACAAGTCCCAAGGAGTAAGTCACCTAAAATGGAGGATCCAGTGCTGAAGAAAATAAAAGTGATGGCTCATGCATTAACATCTGGGAAAAGGGGCAGTCTAGAAGATAGGGACTTGAAAAGTAAGGATATGCTTCCTCAATGATTTAAAATGCCTAATTTGCCTAAGTTTGATGGCACTTTTGATCCGTCTGCCTATATCAAGCAATATACCTTGGTCATGAAAGGTATTACTCTTAGTCTTACAGGCCCTGCCATTGACTGGTACTATAGCCTAAATAGATGTACCAAGAAAGATTGGGACATATTAATAGAGGAGTTTCTAAGATAGTGTGATTGTAGCACACGGACGGAAGTTACTTTGAAATATCTTAAATTGCTACAACAAAAGCAAAATGAATCCTTTCACGAGTACTGACAGTAGAGGAATAGAGTAATGGAAATGAAAATGAAACCTAACACTACTGACCATATTAGGCTTTTTATTATAAATGCTAGCCCTTATCTGAAAGATGGTTTGAAGATGAAAGGACTCAAAGATTGGAATTCTTTAAAAGATATTGCCATTAAAGCTAAGGGTGAATACTTGGTAAAGAAAGCAAGCTCTACAGGTAGTGCAAGTTTTAATTGTTGAGGATATAAAGGTAAGGCTGGTAAAACTGGTGGCATGGGTATTATTGGAAAGACATCTAAGGTGTCTGCTAATAAGGCCGATCAAAGGCATTATTCAAACCTGTGCAGGTCTTTTTCATGGGTACTTGATCTATTGATAAAAGAGGGGAAATTACAACCACTACAAGCTAAACCTGCTAGGAGTCAGGGTCAACCCAATCATCGGGCTGATCAATATTATGAGTTTCATTAACATACAGGACATCTGATAGATCACTACAGGACTCTGAAGGATAAGATCTAGGATCTTATTGATAGCAAATAGATTACTAACCCAGAGAAGAGTGAGAAAAAGAAAGAAAGCTACAATGCAATACCTCCTCCTGTATCGATGATTGGTTCGAGTCTACCTGAATGGTATATGTTGTGTGACCTATATGGCAATAAGTATCTAGCCATTGCCCGTCCCATACAGTCAAAGGTAGGTAATGGGGATAAGCCATTAGTATGTGTGATTGATTGTTGGGAATCACCAAGCGAGGATGAAAATGGTGCTGACCCTACATATTTATAGGATTCTAAAAATGAAAAAGAAAAATAGAAGGTAAAGTTGATCACCAGAAGCAGTAGAGTGGTATCGAAAGTAGAAAGGCAGTCAAATTCTCAGGCATTGTCTACAAAAAAGGAGCAAAAGGAGGTCCAGATCCTTAAGCAGCTAAAGAAAACTCCTGCTCAGATTTCTATATGGGATTTGCTTAGGCAATCACCCTCATATAGGCAGAAAGTGGTAGAAGATTTGTGTGAGTCTATCGTGGCTACTACCATTTTGCCTTTAGAGCTGCTAAATTTGGTTAGAGGAAGTATAGGGGAGAATATTATATATACCAATGAAGATCTGCCCATTAAATATAGGGAGCATAACCACCCTTTGTGTACAAAGGTGTAGTCTAATGGTAAAAATATGGTCTATGTCATGGTGGATGATGTATCCTCTATCAATGTTCGTTATTAGCGCTTTCATCTTTTGGATTGAATGAATCTATGTTAAGCAAGTCTAATTCGGTGGTCACAACCTATGATAATTCTCGAAGGCAAGCAGCAGCTACTTTTAAGGCTGATGTGAAGATATGGTTAATTGACATAGAGAAAAAAATTATAGTATTGCCAATACCAGCTAACTTTTATGTGCTGCTGGGAAGGCCTTAGTTTCATAAATTAGGAGGAGTCCCATCTACTCTTCACCAAATGATTAAGATCCCCCATGAAGGTAGAGTGGTTACCATAAGGCTACTAGGGAGAATCAGATTTCTATCCTGGGAATAACAAGTTAGCCATTTAGTGGATTTTATGTGATAGCTATTAATGCTTATAAAGAGGGTAAACAAGAGTCCACCCCTTAAGTGGTGAATATGATGAAGAAAATGAACTTCTTGCTAGGAGTAGGGCCTGGTAAAGATTTCCAAGGTCATTTTAAAGCTATTACCACAATAAGACAAACAAGCCAAAAGGGATTGGGCTTTAGCAAGTTTGATGCTAAAAAGAGGAGTCTGTCAAAGTCAGAAGGTATTTTGCACATTTTGGATAGCTTTATGTGTGCATCTATTATACCTCAATATTATGGTGAGATTGAACATGTGTTGATCGAAGGAAAGGTAGTTCCTGGGTTTGATATATTTAATGATGTTTTTGACTGGGTTAGCAAAATCATCGGGCCTATCAGAGGGTTTTGGAATGAAAAAATTATGATCAAGCTATATAACTGGGATGATGACATCCTTAAAGAGATTGTGACACAAGAACTGTTGGCTTCTAGATTTAAAGGGAAATAGAAAGTTTAATTTGAAATCCCTATACCTTAGTTGAGGGATGATGTTGTAGAAGCTATCACCATGACAAATGAGGAGGCTTTATTGGATGTAAGAAATAGAGCAGCTCATCTGAAGTATCGAACTCACTGGATGTAGATGAGGATGCTTTTGTAGATGTACTTTTTATACTTGGACTTTTAAGCGATAATGTATTTAGCTCCTCTTATATTAATAATATGAATAACTTTTCTTACTTGTGTGATGTTTCACATGATTTCATTTTACATGATCATGATCATAAAACATCTATATTTAACATTACTTTAATAATTATTACTCTGTTAAATCTTGGTACTCTTGAAAATCCAAGATAAATCTTGATAACATCTAATGTTACCCCTGAAGAGAGAAAAGAATTTGAGAGAATAGTAAAAAAATGAAAAAGTCTTTGCTTTGACCTATGAAAACATGCTAGGAATCAATCGTACAGTCGCTAAGCTTGCCATCCCCATTTATCCTAGATGTAAGCATGTTAAGCATAAACTCAAAAGGCTTAGACCAGAATGGGCAGAGAAGGTTAAAAAAGAAGTAAAAAAGCAAATAAAGGCTAAGTTTTTGGTGGAAGTCCAATACCTCACATGGCTAGCAAATATAGTTTCTGCGGCTAAGAAAGATGGAAGAGCTTAAATATGTATGGATTACAGGGATCTGAATAAGGCCTGTTCGAAGGATGATTTTCTGCTTCCTTATATAGACATCTTGGTAAATAGTACAGCTACCTATGTAATGTACAATTTTTTAGATGGGGCACATACGCTCATCGAGTAATGTAGATAGAATTAAGATAACATTTATCATCACACGGGGGCACGTACGCTCATCGAGTCATGCCATTCGGACTAAAAATGTAGGTGCTACCTACCACAAAATGTCTATGAAGATTTTAGATGATTTTATCCATAAGGAAGTGGAGGTATACGTTGATAACATGATGATGGTAACCCAAAAAGGCCAATTTGAAACTTTGGAAAGGTTTTTCTAGAGATTTGATAGTTATAACCTCCGTCTGAATTTGAAAAAATTTATGTTCGGGGTGACTTCAGGGAAGCTCCTGGGATATGTTATGAGTCAGAGGGGGATAGAAGCAAATCCTGATAAAGTGAAAGTTATCAGAGAGATGCCTGTGCCATAGAAGGAAAAAAAGTTTAAGGGTTTTTGGGCAAACTTCAGTATATTAGTCGGTTCATAGCTAAGTTAACTTCAATCTGTAAGCCTATTTTCAAGCTACTTTAGAAAGATGAGCTGATAATTTGGAATAATGATTGTCAGGTAGCTTTTAACACAATCAAGGAATATTTTTTGTATCCACCAGTGCTTGGATCACTGTAAGTTAGTAAACGACTGATCTTATATTTAACCATAGAGAATAGCTCAGTAGGAGCCATGATGGCATAAAAAGATGATTTTAAGATTAAATACATCATATATTATCTCAATGAGAAGTTTCTACCATATGAAGCTAAGTATGTGAAGGTAGAAAAGATTTACTTATCGGTTATTTGGGCCTTTAAGAAGATAAGGCATTATTTTCATTCGTATAGGGTACAAGCTATAGCCAAGCAAAATCCTCTTAAGTACTTGTAGGAAGTTCCTTTATTGTTAGGAAAAATAGGTAGTGGCTAATTCTCCTGTAGGAGTTTGATATTGAATACATCACCCGAAAAACTATCAAGGGAAGAGTTGTAGCAGAATTTCCAGCAGACTAGCCATTAAATCCCTGATGAGAACATTGTAGTTATAGCAGTTTAGGGATGGTATATGTTTTTCGATGGAGCCATAAAAAATTAAGGTGTGGGGATATAAGTAATTCTGGTGACCTCGAAGGGTGAAAAGCTTCCTTTAGCCAAAAAGCTTAGATATAGGGCTATAAATAATGAAGCTGAGTATGAGATATGCATCTTTGGGTTAGAAGCTCTATTGGAAGTGGGGGCAAGGAATGCATAAATCTATGGCATTTCATCTCTGGTGATCTACCAAGTGAGGGGTGAATGGATTATGAAAGAAGAATGATTGATGCTTTATATGAAATGTCTGCAGGCCTTAAATGATCAATTTGAGGCTTATACTTTTAGGTATGTCCCTCGAGATGAAAATCAGTTAGCTGATGATTTGACGACATCGGTGTCGATGTGGAATAATTCAAGAGGAGTAAGCATGAAGTCCATACTCATTTTCTATTTTGATAAGCCATGCTTTGAGGATAAATAAGTGATGGATATCAAAAGGAATAATGGAAAACCTTGGTATTTTGATATTCATAATTATCTCAAGAAATTTGTGTTTCTAAGAAAAGCTACAAAAAAAGATCATAAAATGTTGGCCATGTAACACCCTTGCTGAACAGTCTAACCGAAACAAGTGATAAGTTGGAAAATTTTTTTTTTCCAAGGACCAATGCACTGAGTGACAATTCCAAAATCAGCAAGATTTTTCTTTTGAATCTTAACTATTCCATCGACTCCAAGCTTGTCCAAAAAGGAATTACTTATAACTTAAGTAAGCCGATAAACTATAATTGTCCAAGTGACTGATTACCAAATAAAAATCCGGCAATATAACGCCTAAAAACTTAACTATTCCACCTGAAATATCAGACAATTTCCTCAGCCCATCAGGGGCACAACAATACAAAATAATTTCATCATGCATCTCATACATCCATTCTCATTATTAATCACATTCCTCAGATAAGTTAATATTACAAATTACACTTTTACTTCACTATAACATTCCAAAGTAAGGAACAATATACATTAAAATCATCTCGTTACAACTGTAAACCCTGATGGAGATCTACCCACACTAAATCCTTTCTTTTGATGGTTAAGCCATAAACCTACACGGATAACAAAACCCGTGCTAAGCTATAAAGCTTAGTAGGGAACAACAAATATTTTATAGAAGAAATTTCCTATAAGGATCAACAATTACTGCCTAAGCACTAAGATATACCACAAATACGTATAGCAATTGTAATAAATGATATTATTTTATATATATATATATATATATATATTGTGCTGATAGTATGCAAATTTTGGATAATTCTTACAACCTTACCAGTTACTTTGTTAAAAACCATTTCTTCATTATCCACATAGCTATTACCAATGCATATGTTAGTTTCATTCCTTATAAATCAATATTAAATCGTTCAATCACACATATAAGTGAATTATCACATATCAATTTCTCAAAGTCAAGCAAAACATATAATCATACCTAAAAGCATTGCCATGCACAACTCATAGTGTATATCTTATAAATCCAGTTATAACTAATCTTCCAAAAACACATCAGTGTCCATATACATATATAAATGTAGTAATTAAACCACCATCCATAGATGCACCATATTCAAGAAAAACATCAGAAAGCAAGTAAGAAATGACTTGAAATACTAAATAAAGGTTAATTTATCACATGGCCTCTATTTATCAAAAAGATAAAATGCTAAGAAACATCTTCATAGAGTTAAAACCTACTCGAAATTTCATATGCATACCATTGCAAATTCCAAATACAAATGAGATACAAGATATGCACTGGTAGTTTAGATTTCTTATACTATATTGAAATTAGCCTGCCTAAGTTCCTAAAAGTGGATAACTGGATCAGAGGATATCCGAAGATATCAAACAGAGGATATCCGAAGATATCAAACAGAGGATCCCCATGGGATCAAACAATGGTCCAATCAGGACAATCAGAAGTCCACGAAGGACTAAGACCCAAACAGGGTCAACAGAAGCAGCTGCAATATTCCCTATAGGCGCCTATTCAATCCACGACTGAACTATAACTGCAGGCTAACAGATACATAACTTCCTTTCCAAAAGCTTTAAATATCATTTAGGCATAACATGGCCTGACAACCAATATCGATATATATGTATACACATAATAAAATCAAATCTCCAGAAACATTTAGCCAATTCTAAATCTTGCCAATACAAGGTTAAAAATATCGAATCAAGCACAAAATGCATTCAAATTACTACTTTCATGGTCGAACATGAAATCATATATAATCTTATCACATCCACTATGAGTGTCTAAAACGGCACATAAACACATAGTCATTTCAGAGAGACGTACCTGCATGGTTCATTATAGCCATCTCACCTGCTCTATTGTACTCAATTTAATCACAACATATATATTCAACCAATACATCAAATACATATATTCAGTTACAAATCTGATATCAATTTCTACCTACACCATTTCAAATCATTTTAGCGCCTATAGATGCATATAAGTTCAATGTCATAATCACATATCTAAATACATAATCTTAAAACACCAATATGTTAAAGCAAACACGTGTAAATACATAACATTTAATCGTTGATTTTTTCATAATACCATAAGAGCGTAAACATAAAACTATGTCTACTCCATTTATAATAATGATATTCATTTTTGTTATTCAAGTATCAAACAAAGATTCATAAAGAAACGAGTATTTTCCAATATTTCTCAATTCATTATACTTTAAGGTATTTCCATTCTGTACATATTTGTATCACATTTATACTAATAGCCTACTACTATACTAGTTACATTCTCACTTGTTTTGTATTATGACCTTATAATCTTCAATTATCGTCTATTAAATTCCAAATAATCATCTTTTTACTCTATCATGATCTCTTACGTGTCAAATAACTTTTTTTTTAATACCTTAGCAAATTGAATATGAAAGATAATAGCATATAAGAAGTTAAAATACTTCCTAACCCGATACTTATACAAGTTTTACAGTAAGAAATGAGAATAAAACTTTACTTAGCTTTAACTATCTCCAAAGAGTAACCTTTTATGTTTGTCTTTTGACTTGATCAATTACTGATGTATTAAGACTTTAACCGTCCTATTCTAGTCACCTGTCTTTTAATAATTAACAAGTACGAAATGATGGCAACTACGACTATTGAGCATAAACTCTTCTTATTACAACGACATATTACTTTATTATCATGTTATCAAACCATATATCATTATGCCATTACATATTGTCTTAACATCTATACATACATATAAGTTCAACATCATAACTACCTATCTAGATGCATAATCTGACAACACATATATATTTAAACCAACAGGTAAAACTACATAGAGTTTAGCTATCATTATTCTCATGATATCAAAAGTTTATTTTATAATCTATTAGATCATATTAATTACTAAGTTACTTAACAATAGTTATTCCATGCAAGTTCTCTCATCTTCATAACTTAGTGAATTCTTACTATATGATATAACCAAAACTTGATAAACATAAGTTAAGACACTATTGCATCCATATATGGCAACCATACTTTCCAACTTCTAAAACTAAGCCACAATTAAGTTGAGTTATCCTTACCATGTTCTTACTCTATTGCTTTATGTTTTATGTCATTAGAGATAGATATATTACACTTAAGTAATCAAGGAGGCTATACTACTTATAATGTACAATCTATTTCCTTAAATAAATCTCACATTTTTATCATAACTTTTAATTGAAATTCTACTCAAATCACGTCTTAAGCTCACTATCAATTATTATCTTCAAGCTCTATCAATAACTTTTACATGCCTTAAGCATTTATATATAATTCCTGTGACACCTGTACAATAAGTTCAATCATTCATGATAACAAGAAATGAATCAATTACTCGACAAATTTGCAATTTCTTCCATTAAGTTTTCTATTCATTTCTCATCTCAAGCATATTTTAATTTTACATATCCTTAAGCCTTGAAATCAATCTATTTAAGCCATTAAAACTCAAATCAAATTAAGCTCAAGCTCTATCTCGCCTAGTTTAGCCTAACTACATGCACTTTAACTATTACACTTTCAAAACTATTTTCTCACTAACATTATGATTCATTTACCTTTACAGTTTATCAGTTTCTTATATAAGTCCAATATATGCAAAGTGAATATCAATCATAACAATTAACCAAACTTACTTCAACATTATACGAGAAATCAAATTCTTAGTCTAATTCCTATACTCTGTTAATATAAACACTTAAGACAAACGTTTACACATACAATCAGTTTCCAAGTTAACTTAACTAAATTTTCACAAAGGAAATTTCAGTATCCCATACCGTAAAGTCGAAGACCAGAACGCCCTCTCCATTCTGCCTCATCGGAGCCTCACCGGAGACCCGCCGAAGCCTCCCGCCTGAAGCCAGAATCGCCGGTAGCTTCTCGGTGGTCTTCACACGCCTCGAAGCATCGTGGTTTTGGTCGAAAAATCGCCTGGAACCGTCGGCTGCCACAAGCTTCGATTTACATTTCGCCGGCGAGTGGGGACGATCGGTGGCCACCAAAAGCTCCGCCTCACCACAAGGAGATTTCCGGTGGTCTCCGTGTCACCACCCGTTACCCCTGATCACCGGAAAGAAGAGAAAACCGATCCAGTCAAGGAGGAGAAAGAACCGGATCGGGGGAGGTAACGACGGCGCTGTCAAGGAAGAAACGGCGAGGGGCGGTAGCCGGTGACCGAGGTAGTGGCAGCCGCGCCAATCACCGGCGAGAGCGCCGCTGATCGGCGGCAGCGCCTCTCCTCCGCCCTCTCCCTCTCTTCTCGATCTCCTCTCCCCTTCATCTTCTTTTCTTCTTTTTTTTATTTTATTTCTTCTTCTTATTTCTTTTAACCACACACACAATTCTTCTTTTATTTTTTTTCCCACAATTTCTTTCCTTTTTCCTCTTTAAATACCAACCACACAATTTCTTTTAAATCTTACCTTTTTAACATTATTATTATTTTATATTAATTTTCATAACATATTTTAATTAACAATTATTAAATTAAACCCGAAAACATAATCAATCCAAATTTATTTTTGGGGCGTTACAATTCTCCCCCACTTAATTAAATTTCGTCCTCGAAATTCAAACCTGAAATTTATTATTATTTCCATACTAATTTTCCACATCTTCTATACTAAAATAACCAAACTCTGATTATATCCATATAATTTAACATTTCTTATTCTATCCTCGAAATTTATCTGAATAGCAAAACTGTAGGTACTGTTACTCATTTGTCTTTCACGTCATGATATCTTCAGAACACTATAATAGAGCATGTGATTGTTCCTTAATTGATTACTTCATCAATTCAAAATATAAGCAGTCTTTCATCAAGTAACAGATCTTATGTTTAACCCCTTTATCACTAATCACATCACTCATCTAAACTCTTGATTATCCTGATCTCCTTCATTTAACTCTGATATTTGATTTCGATTCATAGGCTCCTTAGTAAGAAAAGATCCATGTTTACTGTCTATTCTTGAATGATTCGCATCTCTTTATCTCAATGAGGCCCTTATTCAATGCAACTGACAAAGTCTATGCTGGGTTTCAGCTATAACCTCTTACTAGTATAACAAAACTGCCACTAACAAAATCGAATACAAAGCATGCAATTGCATGACTATGCAATAACAAATGCAATAACAAATGCATATGTAGACTATGAAGCATGTGGCCACATGACTGAACTGTATGTATGTATGGACTGAAACACAAATGTACACATAGATGACTAATGCATAATATTAGTGGCAGTGTGTACTAGCTAGGTTAACGGAATCACCCAGAAATATTATATCATAATTATCGAGATAACTAAAAATTTAACTCTGGTCCTCAATCACCAACTTACTTATTTATACTTAAATTATCTGAGGAAACTAATAACAACAAACTTGCCCCTTTCAAATTTACTCATTCCATATGGCATGCACATAAGTTACTTGTATTAATTCCTTCACTTACATACTCCGATCTTAGGATCGGCTAAACTTTTGCTCTGATACCACTAAATGTAACACCCTTGCTGAACAGTCTAACCGAAACAAGTGATAAGTTGGAAAATTTTTTTTTTCCAAGGACCAATGCACTGAGTGACAATTCCAAAATCAGCAAGATTTTTCTTTTGAGTCTTAACTATTCCATCGACTCCAAGCTTGTCCAAAAAGGAATTACTTATAACTTAAGTAAGCCGATAAACTATAATTGTCCAAGTGACTGATTACCAAATAAAAATCCGGCAATATAACGCCTAAAAACTTAACTATTCCACCTGAAATATCAGACAATTTCCTCAGCCCATCAGGGGCACAACAATACAAAATAATTTCATCATGCATCTCATACATCCATTCTCATTATTAATCACATTCCTCAGATAAGTCAATATTACAAATTACACTTTTACTTCACTATAACATTCCAAAGTAAGGAACAATATATATTAAAATCATCTCGTTACAACTGTAAACCCTGATGGAGATCTGTCCACACTAAATCCTTTCTTCTGATGGTTGAGCCATAAACCTACACGGATAACAAAATCCGTGCTAAGCTATAAAGCTTAGTAGGGAACAACAAATATTTTATAGAAGAAATTTCCTATAAGGATCAACAATTACTGCATAAGCACTAAGATATACAACAAATACGTATAGCAATTGTAATAAATGATATTCTTTTATATATATATATATATATATATATATATATATATATATATATATATATATATATATATATATATATATATATATATATATTGTGCTGATAGTATGCAAATTTTGGATAATTCTTACAACCTTACCAGTTACCTTGTTAAAAACCATTTCTTCATTATCCACATAGCTATTACCAATGTACATGTTAGTTTCACTTTTATTTCCTTATAAATCAATATTAAATCGTTCAATCACACATATAAGTGAATTATCACATATCAATTTCTCAAAGTCAAGCAAAACATATAATCATACCTAAAAGCATTGCCATGCACAACTCGTAGTGTATATCTTATAAATCCAGTTATAACTAATCTTCCAAAAACACATCAGTGTCCATATACATATATAAATGTAGTAATTAAACCACCATCCATAGATGCACCATATTCAAGAAAAACATCAGAAAGCAAGTAAGAAATGACTTGAAATACTAAATAAAGGTTAATTTATCACATGGCCTCTATTTATCAAAAAGATAAAATGCTAAGAAACATCTTCACAGAGTTAAAACCTACTCGAAATTTCATATGCATACCATTGCAAATTCCAAATACAAATGAGATACAAGATATGCACTGGTAGTTTAGATTTCTTATACTATATTGAAATTAGCCTGCCTAAGTTCTAAAAGTGGATAACGGGATCAGAGGATATCCGAAGATATCAAACAGAGGATATCCGAAGATATCAAACAGAGGATATCCGAAGATATCAAACAGAGGATATCCGAAGATATCAAACAGAGGATCCCCATGGGATCAAACAATGGTCCAATCAGGACAATCAGAAGTCCACGAAGGACTAAGACCCAAACAGGGTCAACAGAAGCAGCTGCAATATCCCTATAGGCGCCTATTCAATCCACGACTGAACTATGACTGCAGGCTAACAGATACATAACTTCCTTTCCAAAAGCTTTAAATATCATTTAGGCATAACATGGCCTGACAACCAATATCGATATATATGTATACACATAATAAAATCAAATCTCCAGAAACATTTAGCCAATTCTAAATCTTGCCAATACAAGGTTAAAATATCGAATCAAGCACAAAATGCATTCAAATTACTACTTTCATGAACATGAAATCATATATAATCTTATCACATCCACTATGAGTGTCTAAAATGGCACATAAACACATAGTCATTTCAGAGAGACGTACCTGCATGGTTCATTATAGCCATCTCACCTGCTCTATTGTACTCAATTTAATCACAACATATATATTCAACCAATACATCAAATACATATATTCAATTACAAATCTGATATCAATTTCTACCTACACCATTTCAAATCATTTTAGCGCCTATAGATGCATATAAGTTCAATGTCATAATCACATATCTAAATACATAATCTTAAAACACCAATATGTTAAAGCAAACACGTGTAAATACATAACATTTAATCGTTGATTTTCTCATAATACCATAAGAGCGTAAACATAAAACTATGTCTACTCCATTTATAATAATGATATTCATTTTTGTTATTCAAGTATCAAACAAAGATTCATAAAGAAACGAGTATTTTCCAATATTTCTCAATTCATTATACTTTAAGGTATTTCCATTCTGTACATATTTGTATCACATTTATACTAATAGCCTACTACTATACTAGTTACATTCTCACTTGTTTTGTATTATGACCTTATAATCTTCAATTATCGTCTATTAAATTCCAAATAATCATCTTTTTACTCTATCATGATCTCTTACGTGTCAAATAACTTCTTTTTTAATACCTTAGCAAATTGCATCATGAAAGATAATAGCATATAAGAAGTTAAAATACTTCCTAACCCGATACTTATACAAGTTTTACAGTAAGAAATGAGAATAAAACTTTATTTAGCTTTAACTATCTCCAAAGAGTAACCTTTTATGTTTGTCTTATGACTTGATCAATTACTGATGTATTAAGACTTTAACCGTCCTATTCTAGTCACCTGTCTTTTACTAAATTAACAAGTATGAAATGATGGCAAATACGACTATTGAGCATAAACTCTTCTTATTACAACGACATATTACTTTATTATCATGTTATCAAACCATATATCATTATGCCATTACATATTGTCTTAACATCTATACATACATATAAGTTCAACATCATAACTACCTATCTAGATGCATAATCTGACAACACATATATATTTAAACCAACAGGTAAAACTACATAGAGGTTAGCTATCATTATTCTCATGATATCAAAAGTTTATTTTATAATCTATTAGATCATATTAATTACTAAGTTACTTAACAATAGTTATTCCATGCAAGTTCTCTCATCTTCATAACTTAGTGAATTCTTACTATATGATATAACCAAAACTTGATAAACATAAGTTAAGACACTATTGCATCCATATATGGCAACCATACTTTCCAACTTCTAAAACTAAGCCACAATTAAGTTGAGTTATCCTTACCATGTTCTTACTCTATTGCTTTATGTTTTATGTCATTAGAGATTGATATATTACACTTAAGTAATCAAGGAGGCTATACTACTTATAATGTACAATCTATTTCCTTAAATAAATCTCACCTTTTTATCATAACTTTTAATTGAAATTCTACTCAAATCACGTCTTAAGCTCACTATCAATTATTATCTTCAAGCTCTATCAATAACTTTTACATGCCTTAAGCATTTATATATAATTCCTGTGACACCTGCACAATAAGTTCAATCATTCATGATAACAAGAAATGAATCAATTACTCGACAAATTTGCATTTTCTTCCATTAAGTTTTCTATTCATTCCTCATCTCAAGCATATTTTAATTTTACATATCCTTAAGCCTTGAAATCAATCTATTTAAGCCATTAAAACTCAAATCAAATTAAGCTCAAGCTTTATCTCGCCTAGTTCTGCCTAACTACATGCACTTTAACTATTACACTTTCAAAACTATTTTTTCACTAACATTATGATTCATTTATCTTTACAGTTTATCAGTTTCTTATATAAGTCCAATATATGCAAAGTTAATATCAATCATAACAATTAACCAAACTTACTTCAACATTATATGAGAAATCAAATTCTTAGTCTAATTCCTATACTCTGTTAATATAAACACTTAAGACAAACGTTTACACATACAATCAGTTTTCAAGTTAACTTAACTAAATTTTCACAAAGGAAATTTCAGTATCCCATACCGTAAAGTCGAAGACCAAAATGCCCTCTCCATTCTGCCTCACCGGAGCCTCGCCGGTGCCTCACCGGAGCCTCGCCGGTGCCTCACCGGAGACCCGCCGAAGCCTCCTGCCTGAAGTCAGAATTGCCGGTAGCTTCCCGGTGGTCTTCACGTACCTCGAAGCATCGTGGTTTTGGCATGAAAATCGCCTGGAACCGCCGGCTGCCACAAGCTCCGATTTACATTTCGCCGGCGAGTGGGGACGATCGGTGGCCACCAAAAGCTCTGCCTCACCACAAGGAGATTTTCGGTGGTCTCCGTGTCACCACCCGTTACCCCTGGTCGCCGGAAAGAAGAGAAAACCGATCCAGTCAAGGAGGAGAAAGAACCGAATCGGGGGAGGTAACGACGGCGCTGTCAAGGAAGAAACGGCGAGGGGCGGTAGCCGGTGGCCGAGGTAGTGGCAGCCGCGCCAATCGCCGGTCAGAGCGCCGCTGATCGGCGGCAGCGCCTCTCCTTCGCCCTCTCCCTCTCTTCCTGATCTCCTCTCCCCTTCATCTTCTTTTCTTCTTCTTTTTATTTTATTTCTTCTTCTTATTTCTTTTAACCACACACACAATTCTTCTTTTATTTTTTTCCCATAATTTCTTTCCTTTTTCCTTTTTAAATACCAACCACACAATTTCTTTTAAATCTTACCTTTTTAACATTATTATTATTTTATATTAATTTTCATAACATATTTTAATTAACAATTATTAAATTAAACCCGAAAATATAATCAATCCAAATTTATTTTTGGGGCATTACAGGTCAAGCTATCCACTTAATTTATCATTGTAGTACTTTATAAGTGATAGTTAGATAGCTTACAGTTGAGGTGTATAGATGAAAAAGAAGCCAAAAAAGTTATGTAAGAAGTGCATGCTGTGGTTTGTGGCACTTATATGAATGGATTAGCTTTGGCCAAAAAAATAATACGCCAAGGGTTCTTTTGGCTTACTATAGATATAGGTTATTCCAAATATGTAAAGGAATGTCAACTATGCCAGCAATATGCTGATTTGAGGCATATGGTGATATCAAAGTTGTGTAATCTTACTTTGCCCTAGCCATTTGCTGCCTGAGGCATTGATATCATGGGGATGATTCATCCACCAATGTTAAATGGACACAGGCTCATTATGATGGCTATTGATTACTTCTCAAAGTGGATAGAAGCGAAATCATTCAAAAACTTAAGTGTAAGGGAAATGGCTAAGTTCATCGATAAAATTTTGATATGTAGATATAGGCTTTCGCACCATATTGTGTCAGACAATGGATCTCACTTTCGAGGGAAAACTGAACAAATGCTCAAAAAGTATGGGGTGTAGCATCTTAAATCCTTGCCATATCGCCTTCAGGCAAATGAAACAGTGAAGGTAGCCAATAAGAATGTTAAGAGGATTTTGTCCAAAATGGTTAGAAACTATAAAGACTGGGCTCAGAAGTTACCTTTTGTATTAGAGGGATAAAAAACCATAGCCATGATCTTAATCAAAGCTACTCCTTTCTCGCTTGTTTATGAAATAGAAGTTGTGTTGCCAGTGAAGATTGAACACTAGCCATTGAGGGTGGTTTTAGAAATTGAGCTGCTAAAGATAGAATGGGCTAGGCAGAGGTTGCTCAGCTTAACATGTTAGATAGAGACAGGATACGAGCCTATTATCACAACCGAATTTATTAGAAAAGGTTGGCTTGATCTTTTGGGAAGAAAGTCATAAAGCATCCCTTGAAGGAAAGAGTTCTACTTTTCAAGCAGATAAGGCCAGGTGTTCCTGATATTAGAGGTAAGTTCAGACCAACATAGGAAGGTCCATTTGTGTTAAAGAAGCTGGTGTCTAAAGGAGCTGCGATCCTGAGTGATAGTGATGAAAGTGAATTCAAAGAGCCAATCAACATTGATAGGCTGAAGAGATTCCATGGATAGACTCAAAAAAATAAAATAAAAATAAAGGAAAAAAAGAAGAGAATATAGCCTTCTGGGTCAAAAATCAGAAAATGTTGACCTTGCTAAAATTAGGCACCTCACTAAGGTGAAAATCGAAAAAAAAGCATCTTGAGCAAAAATTAAAAGCAGAGTGAAAATGTTCAATCAAGAAAATTCAAAAGGGCTAATTAATAACAGGGAAATGATCCTTTCAAGATTTAGTCATACGGTTAAATAGGGTCTTGGACTTTTTGAACTTAATATTAAAATAGTGATCATGTGTAGTGAAAATATGTTAAAATATTTTCATATGTAATGCAAACTCGTACATTAATATAAATAAGAGCAAATTATTTTACATAATCCGAGTTATCTTGTTTGATATAAAAAGTAATACATAGCTTTTTACATTACATGTCTAAGACTAAAGATCATCCTTTACTGCTTTTGCCTGAGTTTCATCTTACCTAGTTTACTTGGTTGTCAATTGTGGGGTTGGACATCCATCTTTTGTATACAGTAAAAGTGGTGAAATCATAGTCAGACAATCTTCGGATGTTAGCTTTTGTATACAGCTGAGCCTAAAGATGATGATAACCAGAGATAAAAGCTGCAGATAAGGAACCTCCTTGAAATGACAACAGGCACTTTACAATATCCTATCGTTCCCCAAATTGCTGAGCACAGCGAGAGACTACATAAAAGGTGGCTCTGTGTAGGTTGTACAGTGGCACACATCCAGAATGTCCATCCCGAGTCATGTAATCAAGTATTAGCCATGCACACATGAAGTTGATATCACTATCAACTATTGTTGCCAACCATACAAAGCCTTTCTATGGTGAGTTAAAATTATAAAGCCACCTTCTGGCAAGGCAATGCCTCAAAAATATGTGCTGGTCACTTTGGGAGGAAGTTCCTTTAGTAATCTCAGTTTCTCCTATTGCCATATCTGAAAAAAAAAAGAAAAATGATGAAGGAAGAAAAAAGAGAAAAAATCAAATGAGAAAATAAATAATAACAAAATAAAAAATGATGAATAAAAGCCATTGGGGTGAGTTGGTTTCATCGCAGGTAAAAGTAAGGCATATGGTTACATGAAAATTCGGAATGACATGTTTTTTTGCTAAGAAAAACTAGTGTGAAAACCTATAGGGGGCGCACTATCTTTTAAAATAATGACTATTTCCTGAAGTAATAAGAGGCTCTTTGTAATAGCCTCAATATCGGGTCAGTCATGAGTAGTAGTTTTCGATGGTGAATAATGTTTTTCGAGCCCGAAAGGATACCCGAAAGTCAAAAATATTTTATTGGACCATCGTAAAGTATTGGTCATAGTGAGTTCAGGGTTGAAATTTGAAGTGAAATTGAGGTCAAATGGGCCTCCAAAAGTCAAAAATACGAAAAAGACAGCGAGTCAATTTTTCTGGTATGGAAGGTGACTTGATTTCGTATAAATTGTTAAAATAGCAAATCAACTCGGATCGATAAGTTTGAATTGGACCGATAACGAACTCCGATTGAGCTAAAAATTTGCGTGCTAGCTATTTTTAATGAGATAAGAGTGATGGAATTAATTTTGGAGTGATATGATGGCCGGAAGGGAGAGAAATCTGGTTGGGCTTTTATGGGCCTAAAATGTGCCTTTAGAATTAATTGGACTAAGCCCATTTTTTGGCCCAATTTTGGGCCCATGAGAGAGGCATATAAAATCTTAAAATCTGGAAAAAACTTTAGAAATTTATAGCAGCTTTTCCTCTCCTCTCATGGCCGAACCAACCTTCTCCCTTACCTCTCTCTCTTTTGCTTCCTAATTACTCAAAATCTCTCATAAACTCCAACATAAAAACTGAAGTTCCATCTCTCTAGATCACTCTAGTGGCCTCAATCAAGTAATTTGAGCAAAGAAAAGCAAGAAATCAAGTTGGGAAAGAAAAAGGGATAAGTTTGATCTTGAGAAATTAAGTGATTTAATTTAATTCTTTAATATTTTTTCATAGTTTTTGAGGTATAGAAGCTAATTATGAGCTTGAATTTTGCATTTGATGATAAAAAAATAGGATTTAAGGAGGTTATTTGGACGACCATGGTAGGATCAAGTGATGAGGAAGGAGTTTTCATGGATTAAAGCAAGATAAATGGAGGCTTAGGCAACTATGAACAAGAGAAAAATATAAGTGGCTACAAAATCCTTTGATTTCCTATTATTGTGAATTAATTTCTTTTATGTAATTAGGGAAAAAAATTCTTAAAGTTATTAATTGATGAAATTTTGTTAGGATAAATGAAATTGAACATTAAAGAAGATAAAATGAAAAGTTAAATGGAAGAAATAAAATTTTTAGGAAAAATTTTAATGATGGCCGAATTTCTTAGTAAGGGGAAATGATGAGATTTTTTCATGAAAATAATATATGTTAACCTAAATTAATTGTAGAGATGATAAATGGTATCCATGAATTTTTATTGAATTATTGAAATTTATTTTGGAATTTTAAAGATTATGTAACATATATGTTTATAGTGAAAGTTATGAAATATTGTAAAATAATTGATTATTTTAGTGAAAAATGATAGTAAATAATAAATAATGCATAAATAAATTTTATTGAAATTTATTGAAATTATTAGAATATTATTGAAATTTTAATGTTAATATGTGTATTGAAAATAATTGAAAATAATTGAATTATTAATGAATAATTGCATAAAAATATTGAAAAAAGTAAATTTATATGAATTTAAATTATAGTCAATAAAAAAGGAATAAAAAGTCAATCGATGAATTTTTTGGGATCATTATTAAGCTATAAAAGAAATAAGAATAATGAATTACTGAAAAATAATTTATAAAATGAGTGAAAATGATGAAAAATATAAAATAATGTGTATATGAGTAATTATTGATTATATATGAATTATTAGAAGAATTTCTTAAATTTAATATGAATTATGTTTAATTAAAGATATTGATTTATTGAGAATAATTCAATTAGCAAGTAAAAGAAAGTAAATTAAATTGAATTAATTTTTATTCTGGATAAAAGAATTGGAAAAGACAAGAAATAAATCTCTGAAAAATAATATAATTCATAATTGTTTAAAAAGTTATAGAATAAATATTTGACTAATTTATCAAAATAAATTAGTCCATAAAAAGTATTAAAAGAGTGAATTATTATATAATAATTTATCAGTTGAATAAAATTTGGTATACCCGAATGGCTAAAATTTCGGATAGAAAAAAGAAAAATCGTTAGAAAGTCAATTATTGAATTATTAGAAAATAATTCATAAAGGAGTACATAGAAAGAAAAAAATTGTGAATTATAACGCTATAATTCATAAAATATATAAAAGATTGAAAAATTTTAAGTGTACAAGTGAATTATTAAAGAATAATTCACAAAAGTAATTAAAAATGATTTAAGTAAAAAAAAGAAAGAAAAGAAGTAAAAGAAAGAGAAAGCTATTGAATGGTCAAAAGTACTAAAAAGAGTGCGATTGACAAAAATGTACTGTATCACGAAATAAAGGAAAGAAACTAAAAATTTTTAAATGTTTAAAAATTATTTCGAATATAATTTATTGTTTGCCCTTAGCAATAGTCAGGTAAAAATATTCTTATTTAGGATATAATTGGCTAGCCATAGGGACACCCTATACCGCGGTGCAAGTCATAACGACTTGCTTTACTATGGGTAGGATCTCCGATCTCCATAGCTTCAGTGTTTTAAGTGAAAGTGAAAGTGAAATATTTTTTGATAAATGGTCCCTTGGGGATTTTTTCTGTTTTAGTGGGACCTTTGGATCCATGTCTCGTATATCCTTTTTGAGAGTCCTGTCATATTGTACTAGGGGCGTATTGTAATGAATGAATCAATATGATTTAATTGAATTGAATGAAAAATAATTTATTTGAAAGAAAATAATAGTTGGGATAAAACTGTAATATTTCCCAAAAATTATGATTAATAAGTAAAAATAAAAAAGAAATATTTTATAAAGATAAAATGATAAATATGTATTAAATTATACTCTTGTAAAGAAAAGGGGTTTAAAATGTATTTTTACATGAACAAGATAAATAGTATTAATTTCCTATTTAAAGTAAAAAAAGTAATAACATTGTCCTTAAGTGAAAACTTATACTTAAGTAATGTATTTCTGAAAGAAAAGTTAAATAAAAAGTAAAACGATAAAAATGCACCTAATTGTTTCATTTGGAACAAGAAAGAGATACTAAGTCCTAAATAAGTACTTGAACATGTTCAAATGTAAAAAGAATGAAATAAAGATTTGTATGCAAAGTGTTCCAAAATAATTGTATTACATTGTATTTAAAGCTTAAAAGCCTTGAAAATATTAATGTGTTAATTAGTTAAAAATTTAAAGTAAAATAAAGAATTAGTAGCGAAAAATTGTAATAATATCACACATTGGATAACTGAAAAATTAATTGAAAAATAAAATAGTAAAAAGATTTGGTACTATTAAAGATATGAGTACCAATATAAATTGTTAAATAAAAAGATAATAAATTCGATGTAACTAAAATTACAAAGCCAAAGTTAAGTAAAAGTAAAAGTTAAGTTAAAGAAGAATCGTAAAAGTAAAAGTTAATTTGAAATCGATTCACATAAGGAAATAGTATAAAGAAAAAATTGAAAGATTGAAAATCAACACATAATGCTTACCAAAATGGAGGTAAATAATGAAATTAGTGTTAACAAAGATAAAAGCAAAGGTTTAACGAAATAAGAATAATAATGGCATAATCTATAAAATTATGCTTTAATTGGGAAATTCTCAGATTAGTAGTCACCACTGAGCATATCTAGTGCTCAGCACGTGGTGTTTACTGCGTGCAGATACTGAAGTTTTGTGGGAGCTCGGTACACAGAAAAGCAGTATTCGAAGATGAAGAAAAGTTAGTTATAATTTTGTTGCTAGTATATGTGGCATGTATATACTTAGATAGTGAAAATAAAGAACTGAGCTATATTCAAGTTAGTTTTTGTTAAATGATAAATATTGTTATGTCTGTCGATAGATAAGTATCAGTAAATGATGTAAAATGACTACCATTGATATGTGATTGTCTGTGTAATATGTATATTGCTTTATGATATGAATTGTTGTGCCTTTGAGAGGCTGTATGAATTGTTTGAATTTTTTAGGAGGCTAGTAAATTCTACCCATTGTGCTGTTGAAATTTCATAAATTGAATAGTAATATTAAATTGTATCAAAGTTGTTTGGCAGTGATTGAAGTTTCAAAAAAAAATTACCGTTTATCGGTTATATGGGTTGGAAAAGAACTGTTCCGTTAAGGATGTTACACTCTTAGAGAAGGTTACAGTAGGGTTAGTATAGATAATGTCCAGATCGAGGATAGTTTATACCAAGATTACAGGAAAAGGGATTAGACCATTGTGTATGCCTTTGATAATGCTGAGCATTCGATAGTCACTGGTTGGTTCCCTTGAGTTCACTGCTAAGTACAGTGCAAGACAAATCAGTAGAATAATGCCAACAGGAAAAATGGATATTTTAGAGAAGTTAGCCAATGCATCAAGCAGTGGTTCTAAGGGGATAGGTCCTTATCGAAGCATTAATTTGTCAATCTCTGGGGGAAGGATTCACAGGACTTGACTCTTATCTTTTGGCTAATCTGGTATGTAACCCAAAACACAAGGCAAGGTTCTAGAGATAAAGTTCATGCTGATAATTCCAACAAATTCTTCAGACAGAGGACACAACTCTTGATCTATAAACCTAAAGATATGAAACCTAGGGTCCCAATATCGGGCAGCTACTAGTATAAGGCTAATGTCAAGTTGGACTCTTCTAAAAAATCTCAAGCTTGACTTCGGGGCTAAGACTGGATTTTCCTAGGTTTTGGGGGCATTAAGCATCCTATGCACTCTAGTGATGAAAGTGGTGGTTATGTGGACTAATAAAATATGTGAAAATGGGAAATATGCACATAATAAATAATAAAGGTTTTATACAATGTTATTAAAATCAGACCGAATAAAGAATCGGTAAGGCTGTAGGTTCGTGGTTCGATCGATTTAACCTGGTTCAACCATATTTTTTCTATTTTTAAAATATTATCAATTATTATAATTTTATAAATACTATTGTATAAAAATAAAAAAATATTCATCAAATATTAAATATATGTCACAAATATCCTAATAATAAATTATAAAATATAATTTCAATTTTATTATCACAAGTGATTAATTATGAATTTTTGAATATCATATGTTCGAAACATAAAAATACAATCATATCATGAAAAAAATTTCTTGTTTAGATGGAGTACTAATGAAGCAAACACAGAAAATATTAACCTTGCATGTATGAGTATAATTATATTTAATTATAATAAATCCAAATAGGTAATAAGTATATTAAATTATTAAGTGACATCTTTAAAATTTAAAATACTAATTTTTTCAAATAAATAAATAATAAAATTTTAATATATATATATATATATATATATTAAATTTTATTATTTATTTATTTGGAAAAAAATAGCATTTTAAATTTTAAAGATATCACTTAATAATTTAATGTACTTATTATCTATTTGGTTCATTATATATATATATATATATGATTATCATGAACCAAATAGATAATAAGTATATTAAACTATTAAGTGACATATTTAGAATTTAAAATTCTATTTTTTTCAAATAAATAAATAATGAATATATATATGTGTGTGTGTGTGTGTGCGTGCGTGCGTGCATGCGCGCGCGTGTGAGTAAAAATATACAAAAAAAATTATGATTTTTTACACTTTTTAGCCAAAACTTTGGTTTTATCCGGTTCAATTTAATTTTTTTTATTTAATCCGATTTTTTGTCAATCCAATTTTAAGTAGTTAAATCAACCGTCTTGTCCTACCTGTTCGCGGTTAAACCGCTTCAATCAGCGATCCGATTTGATTTTAATAATATTTGTTTTATACATCAAATAATAATAATAATAATAATAATAATAATAATAATAATAATAATAATAATAATAATAATAATAATAATAATAATAGTGGAGGATGCATAGTAAAGTGTACTAGTATATGAAATGACAATAATCAAAATGATAAATTTACTATTTTATCACATATGTAACATCTTTTATGCATAATTTATCATTTAGTCCTTATTTTTTTGCATAATTATATTTTTATCCCTAGTAGTGCTTAGTGGAAATCTTTGAACCAAATATGCAGATTGAGGACTCTAATGATGCCAAATGAGCTGGAGCGATCACTTGACATGATCAACTACTCCAGAAGGTGTTGAGGTGACCATTTGATTTGACCAATGCCTCAACTATCATTCTAGTGTGCACAAGTCAATTATCAATCATCTCATGGTGTTACCGAGGTATGTGTCCCTATAGCTACCATTACATCCTAAAATTATGGATTAACCACTATACACTAAGGGCAAATATTTTAACTATCTATGTTATATTATCTCATAGATTCTCTTAAGTTTCATATTATACCATATTCTCATTTGCCTTTATCTTGTACATTTATGCTTATATATATACATTCATCATAAATAAGCGAAATATCATACAAATATAACACAAACATGTCATTTCCATAATGTGTATCATTCGGCCACCATATGTTTATATGCACACTTTATGTTTTTTCATGCTTTATTATCCCTTACATGTTCCCATTATCATTTTGGGCCTTTATATAATGATACATACTCAAATTACACTAATAGCCATTTAACACATAAATGAACATCATTATATACATTTGCTTTACATTATGTCTAAATCAAATTTGGAGTTCTAACCAATTACACTAAGTTTATTTATCATTATAACATTCATTTCTAATAAAATATTCAATTAATTATCAATTATCACATGGTACCCTTGAGTTCCCCATTCGACCACTTTGAATATTCCTACCTTTTAGTTGTTTTCTTCCCTAATTCTTAGTCAACATATGTTATTACATTATTTCATTAACATATATCAAATTATTTCATTATTTCACATTTATACCTAAGTTACCATAGTTACATAATGTATATTTAATCAAGATTTGAAGAAATTAAATGAAATTAAGTGTAGAAATATATTCACTAATCTCAAATAGCTTGAAAAACATCTATTCTTCTTTTTCTTTCCTTTTCCCTCTTTGATCTTTTCTTCACCTTGGTTTTCACCTTTACGCCAAATTGAATGGGGAAAAATTTGTGAGTTTATGCCATGAATTTTAATATATACATGCTAATAAATAACTACACTAATGATTCTCTACAATTCTATACTAAAATCCCTAATTAATTCCAACAAAAACTCATGAATTGACCTAATTAGATTAACTTTCTCTTACTAGAAATTCACACTTTTCAAGCTGCCTTTTGCTCCAATCTAGTTGCTATGATGAAGAAAATATCTTCTAGTGTATGTAGGTGAAATTTAGGCTTAAAATATGGTGGAAATTAAAAAAAGTAAGAAGAAAATGGTGGAAGGTGTGTGGGAATGGTGGTTCAAGTTTGTGAGGAAGAAGAGGGGAATTGACTGTATTTTGGAGATATTTGTAGGGAATTCTAGACTTTTTTATTTGTTCCTCTAGTGCACCAAATGAAGAACCAAGATTTACTCATTTACTATTTGATCTAATGGCTTATTTTTTTTAAGCTATTTGTCACCTTCTCATGCATTTCTACAATTTCTCATGCATAATGAATGGATATAAATGATCTTAGCCCAATTTCTTAAGACATTTATGCCCTTGAACAGGTTAAAAATGACCTTTAACCTTAGTAACTAAATTAATCTCCATTTCTCACCATTTTTAGAATCTGATGTTCCCCTCGTCAGAATTCTCTAAAATTTTTTCCTAAGTGCAAAAGCATATTTAGTAAGGTGTTTTAAAATTTTAGATCATTTTGATATCATTTCAGTACACTTTTAGCTTCGGAGGTAAAACCTGTTGTTCTAGAATCCAAAAATTTAAAACTGTTAGAAAAATTATTTTTCACTTCCAATAGCTAATTTAGGCTATTTCTAATGGATTTATATAAGTGGAATAATTTTTAAAGACCTGTGAAATATTTATGGGTCCGATCAAACTTATGATCAACCTAAATAACGGTATCGAAAAACTTCTTCACTGTTTATTCCGAGGATCTATCTAAGCTTAATTTCTTCTTAAATCATACCATTAGACTTCATTTAATATATATTACCTCATATAATAGTTAAATACCAAACATTTTGGTAGGTCATCCATCCTAAAATTTTTCTAGCTCACGCACATTCAACTTTTGGGTTCTTATGAATTCTATTAAACTAATGCTAATGTAATCACACCAAATACCGTTCTATTGTTATTGTTCATTGTTAAAAAAGTACTATTCATATCAGATAAAAATTTAAGGCATTACATATACATAGAGATGTAACATGACATGTTATGTATGAAATGTGATTTTTTACATTAAAATAAGGCATGTGTGTTAACATGAATTAGGAATAAAAGAACCTATGAACATAACTACACATGCATGCTAAAAATATGCATGCTTAAACCTAAATAAATGTATGTGTGAATTTCAAAGGCATTATTGTTGATCATAGCCTTAAGGTTTATAAATGAATGATTCATATCTTGAATATTTAAGTATACTTGCATGTTTTGAAATGGATGATGTTCAGTGCTCATGGGTGTGTTTATTGTAATGTGATTGTAATAAAGTGTAGTTGACATGAATGATTGAAATGTATAGTGTATATATGAGAGATTGTATGATGAAGTAACTTAGTGAGAGAAACTTTCATTTAGGGCTTGAATTATATATAGATGTAGGCATATATGGGATAGTAATTTGATACCTTCGGGTATTTAATGATTGCACCTTAGCGGTGTTTAGTGATTCGATACCTTCAGGTATCTAGTGATTGCACCTTTGCGGTGTTTAGTGATTCGATACCTTTGGGTATCTAGTATTTCCAATTATCCACATCTATACTGAGTTCAAGCTACAAAAGTGATTACGATATAAATTAAAATAGTGTTAAAGATGAGCATGAGTTAAGATATTATTGACTTGTTAATAATATTATGGTTAGAATTGATAATTGTGTATGGTTACATATATGTAACGTAGCTAATGCATATATGGAATTAAGTTGTATAATAATGGTAATATGTATGGGTATTGGATGGGACATGATGTGTATACCTATTACAACACACATTTGTTAAATACGAACTATAAATTATATGTTTAGAACTACATGATTCTAATTCTCGATTTGGGATACGTAAGAAGCTTGGAATACTAATTTCGAATCCAAACCAAATACAAGATGTATCGTTAAGTACTTTAATGTTAATGGCAAGTAGGGAAGTAACTCGATGTAGAGTTTTAAAGTGTCCTTGCCTTGGATAAAATGAACTAAGTGTTTAGTTGAGGTAAATGAACTAAAGTGAGTAATTGTATTTAGTAGTTCATTATTAAAGATGATTTAGTTTGAATTATTGCTTGGGTAGGTACCAAATTAAAGTCATGCAATGGAGAAGATTAAGGAGTTCACGGGAAGGTCTCTAAAGATGTAGGCTATAATAGTAATTGTGTAATATGTAGTTTTGAGATTAAAATGTATGGAAAACTAAGTTGCAAAGACTTTATTATATATTTATGTAATGAAGATGTATTTATTGTTAAAGCCTGTTTTAGGCATAACCTAATAAAAAGTTAATTAAGAATATTATTTGTACTCTTGTTAAATGAGATCGATTATATTGTTATTTGCAATTTTAGCACCCACATTTACTTAAAAGAGGTATTAGGGTGTTACAAGTTTTATAAATAATGTTTCCAAAGATATTATTCATAAAAAAGGCTTGTCAGATTTAAAGAGTATGATAATGTATGTGCAGATATTTAAACTATTTAATTCGTGCGAATATCAACAATCTAACGATCCAGTTACGTGTGCATTATTTGCACACATGCACCAAATTATCACTTTCAATACTACTGCTCTCATTTATCATAATATATATATATATATATATATATATATATATATATATATATATATATATATATATATATATATATATATATATATATATATATATATATATATATATATAGAGTAAGTTTTGATGAACTTGAAGGATTAACTCCTACTCCACAATGCTACTTTCTCCCTAAAATATATAAAATAATAATAATAATAAGTCAAATTCCCGTTACCGTGCGTGCAAGCGTCCTGGCTAGGTTCCCTCAAATTTTGTGGATCGTGTGGCTAGCAACAAGCATCTAGATGAGAGTGCTGATAACATGGAAAACACACGTTGCATAGGAATTCCAGCTCGTTCAGATCCTGACAAAGTCATATAAATCAGAATACATCATCATCTCAAATACTTCCAAACAACCTTGTCATCTGACTTATGCATTTCCAAGTGGTCCAAAATAAAGCTGACATCTCTTTCTCCCCATTTTCAAAGAACTTTAATACTCGTTCAATTTTCAAAAGCAACTGCATGTAAAAGTGGACTTTTTATTTAATCCAAATTTATAATTTATTGCATAAATTTTAAATTTTTTTATATAAAATTAATATAATTTTAAAATTACATATTAAAATTTTTATTTATTTATATATTATTTTTTTATATTTTTAAAATTATATATTTAATTTTTAAATTTATCTATTAAAATATAATAAATTCAAACAAACATAAAAAATAATATTTTATTAAAATACAAGCAATTTGAACTGTATTTGTATTTAATCATCGTTTATAATGTATATTTTAAATTTAATATATTTTTTTAAAAAGAATTGAGATATAAATAGTTAATTTTAAAAATATAAAAATCTAATATATCATCCTATTTACTTTCTTTTGGAATATAATATTATTTTCTATTGGTCTAATACTACTTTTTTTTTTTATTAACTATTCTTTAAAACTTACAATTTTGTTTTATGGTAATCTTAACGCCTATTCTTTTTATAAAAAATAAAGTATAATCCATCTACTTTATTAAGTACATTATTATTTTTAAATTTTCAAAATTTGAACGATATTTTTATTTTATTATGATGTGTTAAATTTGACAATTTTCATTAATTCAATGTTTAACTACACATGTAATGTTACTTGACTACAATTCCACACTATCATTAAAAAAAATAAAATAAAATTTAAAAAAATTAAAAAGTGTTACATTGCATTTCGGTTATCCGGATTGCTTGCTAAGGTTAACTTCAAAGTCAAACATTCACAGTCTGACTTCTAATAAGAAGATAGATAGCATGAAAGATAATCAAGTCAGAAAATCTTGGATAGAAAATTAGCGTGAAAGTGTTCAGATAATATGGAGTTTTACGGACTTAAAGGCTCATAATGAAAGTTAAGAAATTAATAATTAATTATGTGATACTTGAGCCTGGAATTGCAAGTGTTGAAATTTTTTCGATAGCGTTTGTTAAATTTAAAAAAATTAAAATAAATAAAATAGAGTTATTTTAACATTTTTGATATTTTTAAGTTTTTATTAAAAAAAATAAGAACTAAAAAAATTACATGATTTGCTAACTACCTATATTTTAAAAAATTAAAATATACATATCCTAAAATAAGGTTAAGATATGTATCTCTATATTTTTTCAGATAATAAATAATTGAAAAATTATATATATATATATATATATATATATATATATATATATATATATATATATATATAGTAACTGAGGGTGATTTAGTGGATACCCGAAATCTATTAGAAATGATATATATACATATAACAAGTTGTTATTGTTAATAACTATCCACCCCATTTAAGTATTATAATAATTAACTATAGAGAAAAATTTTGCATTCGGGTAAGAATAAAGTAATAAAACTCTAAGAAATATCTGTATGTGTGTGTCTATATATATATATATATATATATATATATATATATATTTTTTTTTTTTTTTTGAGATAAGAAGCAAAAGGACCTAGAATTTAAATAAGAGCAAAACCAAGATAATTAAGTTGATGGTAGGCTGTCGCTGGCTATTATTGTGTTTCAACTATAAACATTCATCGAAATTTTCAGTTGGGGAAGCGAAGATCTTAATTTGAAGATGGCCGGAGGGTCTTTCGGACCGGCCGGAGTGGCAAAGGAGAGGGCAGAACAATACAAAGGAGGGGCCACTTTTTTTGTGATTTTTGCCTGTGCTGTTGCTGCTGTTGGTGGCTCTATCTTTGGATATGATATTGGAATTTCAGGTAATTCTTTTTCAGTTAGATGAAAACTATGTTGGGAAAAATAAAATTGTTGATGGTTATGTTGAACAGGAGGAGTGACATCGATGGATGCATTTCTTGAGAAATTTTTCCACAGAGTGTATTTAAAGAAGAAGCATGCACATGAAAACAATTACTGCAAGTACGATGACCAAGGACTGGCTGCTTTTACCTCTTCTTTGTACCTGGCCGGTTTGGTAGCTTCTCTGGTGGCTGCTCCGGTCACTAGGCTATATGGACGCCGCTCTAGTATCATTTGCGGTGGTCTCAGTTTTCTCATTGGAGCTGCCTTAAATGCCTCCGCCATTAATCTCGCCATGCTCCTTTTAGGCCGGATAATGCTCGGTTTTGGCATTGGATTTGGAAATCAGGTGCATATTCTTATCTATCATTCTTTTCTTTATCTGTTTTCAGTAGGCCTAGGAGTCAACTAGGCCCATATATTAATTTCAATAAGTGATTTATTTTGATTGGCTGTCAGAATTGAGCCAATTAAATTTTATTTGAAATATTCTATCAATAAAATAGAACAAGCTATTGAATTAAAATTAATTGATATTAGTACTTATTTGATCCAATTTTAATTTTTTAAAAATGAAATTGGTTCAATAGAAATACTTATTTGATAACGTCAGTGGCCTTATTGGCCATTCAGCCGTTTTGAGTATAAACTTGTGCCTTTGCAGTTGTCCATTAAGTGTTAGGTCTTAGTTTTAGTTTCCAATTGCCCCCAATGTAACTGAGTAGCTACACACTCATGGAGAATAACATTTCAGTACTTGAATTGTTATCAGTGCAGTCTTATAAAAACCATTGCTTCAACTCTAATTTTAATGATGATCTTCAAGGCTGTCCCGTTATATTTGTCTGAGATGGCACCGACGCATCTTCGAGGAGGATTGAACATTATGTTTCAGTTAGCAACTACCAGTGGGATTTTTACGGCAAACATGGTGAATTATGGAACACAGAAGCTTCAACCATGGGGATGGAGGCTTTCTCTAGGACTTGCAGCTGTCCCAGCTTTACTGATGACAGTCGGTGGCATACTTCTTCCGGAGACCCCCAATAGTTTGATTGAGAAAGGATTGCAGGAGAAAGGGAGAAAAGTGTTGGAAAAAATCAGAGGAACTAAAGATGTGAATGCAGAATATCAGGACATGGTGGACGCGAGTGAATTGGCTAATTCAATCAAGCATCCCTTCAGAAACATTCTCCAAAAGAGGAATAGACCACAGCTAGTTATGGCAATTTTCATGCCTGCGTTTCAAATCCTCACAGGGATTAATTCAATTCTGTTCTACGCTCCTGTTCTGTTTCAGACTATGGGATTCGGAGGAAATGATTCCCTCTACTCCTCAGCTGTCACTGGAGCGGTTCTTTGTTCATCCACATTCATTTCAATCGCAACCGTCGATAGATTGGGTAGAAGATTTTTACTTATCAGTGGCGGCATACAAATGATCACATGCCAGGTACGACATTATTCATGACTTTCAAACCAAATCTACAAGCAATGCTTATTTTTCCATATTGAAACAGGTAATAGTGGCTATAATTCTGGGCCTGAAGTTCGGTGACAACCAGCAGCTATCGAAAGGATTCTCGGTTGTGGTTGTGGTCGTGATTTGCTTGTTCGTAGTAGCTTTCGGATGGTCATGGGGTCCTCTTGGCTGGACAGTACCAAGTGAAATATTTCCACTCGAAACCCGGTCAGCTGGACAGAGTATTACAGTAGCAGTAAACCTTTTATTCACTTTCATTATAGCCCAATCATTCCTTTCCCTGCTTTGCAAATTCAAGTTTGGTATATTTCTCTTCTTTGCTGGCTGGATTACTGTAATGACAGTCTTTGTTTCCGTCTTCCTGCCCGAAACCAAGGGAGTTCCTATCGAAGAGATGATATTCCTCTGGAGAAAGCACTGGTTCTGGAAGAAGATAGTGCCTAAGGATCCACAAGGCCATTCTATGGAATTGGAAGGAGCTGTCGCAAGCACAATTACATAGTTCAAGCAGTTTACAATTCCAAATTCATAGCTGCAATTCTAAATAAAACCATCCAATTGAGTTCCATGTTCTTAGAAATTGAAATATTCACAAGAAGGATTGAAATATCAACAAAAAAAGCACTTGTTCACTGGTTAGCATCAGCAACATAGTTGATCATTAGCAGGTTCAATGATTGTATCTACTTTTAAATGTAAGAAAAGATCTTCATTCCAGCGAGTATAAGAGATTCATTACTAAAACAACTTCAAGATGCAACAAAATACAATATGAGACCGAAAGAATTTACAAGATAAAACCTAATTACCTAAAACTTGTCTCAATATTGATCCCCCCCAACTTTGCTTGCACTCAAAACCCATCCTCTTGAAAATATAAAGAAAAGATTATGAGCTTCAGCTAGGAAGCAATCTACAACCAAACTGCTGATAAGAAGAGAAGAAATTAGGTATCTTCCTAATTCCTGCTAATTCAAACTAGGCCAAGTCAAGCCTCAACAATCGCCGCACATCGCTCATGTGGTTGCCCCATTACTCTTCTTCCCTATAAAACCCGGGACAGGGAGCGAACTCGGCGGCGGCGATGCCACAAAGGCCGATCCGGCATATATCCCCGCTAAAACTTTATTAACTTCTTTAATCCCAACCTGCTTTTGAACAGTGTCTGGATCGGGTCCCAGCCGATCCGTGGAGCCTAAAATCAAATCTGCATGACTTTCTATCTTGAAATTCCTCGGCCTCGTTTTTCGATTTTCCGATTTCCCACTCTTTAATAAAGATTCACCGCGCTTCAAGATCTTGACCTCCCCCATAACGAGGTTTCTAGCAGGAAACTTCGCCACCATCATCGATGGAGAGTGGGATCGACTCTGTTGATTTGATTGTACCGCTACTTGCCGGGACTTACGGCGCCGAGAACCAAAAAGCTTGGGGATAGCGTTTGGGTTTCGTATGTGAGGTTTGGAAGAAGGGTGTAGGTTTAGGGTTTCGCTACGAAACCGCCCTTGAAAGTAGGCTTGAGCTCCAAGAAATGCAGTTCCCATGTTTATTCTTTTATCGCTTATGTATCGTAATTTGAATGCAAGACGGACGCCGCGCCATGTTCGCAATTTATAGGCGTGTCGTTCGACTAAAATTACATATTTGCACCTGGGTTACACTTGTTTCACAAGCATACCCTTGGCTAAGTTAAAAATTAAAACTTAAAAAGGAAATTGGGGAATTAAATCCTTATCTTTGATTAAAAAAAACCTATAAGAAAAGGTGGATTAATCTCCTTTTCTCTATAGCATCCATAAAAAAAAAAAAAAACTAGCTTCATTTTTCCTAAATTCAAAAATTTTTATTTTATTTATTTAATTTTGGAGTTGCCGTAAGTTCATTTACAAAAGGCACTCACCCCTACCACCACACCGCCGTCACCACCACTATCCATACCACCATGCCATTGTCACCGCCACAACCACCACTTTGCCACTGCCATCACCATCATCGATACCACCTCTGTTGCCACCATCATACCACCGCCGCTGCCACTATCATCCCGTTGTCGCCACTATCATCACCATTGCCGCCGCTATCACCATCTCCACCGCCGCCACTATCATTACCACACGATCAAATCTTCAAATGTATAATATTGAATGTATAATTTAAGAGTTATTATATAAAAATTATATTATAATTGATAAATTGTTTCATTTTTTGCTCAAATATTTTATTAAATTTGACATTTAGATTTTTTTCATTTTTCATCTAATTTTGATTATAGAAATGATGATCTTTCTAATAATACATAGTCATTTCTCATTAATTTTTTTTTTCATTTTTAATAAAAAATTGATGTATTAAAATTTGTATTTCATAATTATAAATTTTATCTAAATTAGTTACAATAAAAATAATGTAATTATATCTATTTTTAATTTAAAAAAAATAATATATCACGATATTATGCACCAAATACAGTATATAATATTATAAAATAATACTATTTTGTACAAAATATTGTATAGTATAATGCAGGCTAATACTGTAGAGGCTAATGCTATACAAACTAATGCTATACAAGCTAATACAATACAATAAATCAAATGTATCAATAATAATTAACTTTACGAAATTTTCTATTAATATTAATATATGTCCATATTCTTTTTTACTTTCATTGATTTTAGTTTTTCGTCACTAGAGGATCCCAAAAAAAAAATGTATACTCTCGGTACTTTATGGGTAGAATATTGTATAGAAAAAATAAAAAATTGAAAGATTTCGAAAAAAAAAAAATCAAGAACAATCTCAAAAACTTGATCATAACGTGATGTTGAACCCATTTCATATAATGTTAATGGAGAAAGTTCTCTAAGGGAAGAAAATGCCCAGAAACTGAAAAATTGCTGAATTAATGATAAAATGGTAATTTTATTAATTAAAGGGTAAAATGGTAATTTTACCACGAGTCAAAAAAGGAGACCCAAGCTCTGCCCCTTCTTCAGCTGATGTTTTGTTGGATATGAATAAGAAACAAATGGAATTGGGGGATAAATCTTATATGAAATCTTTGGAAAATGATCATAATTCTGATGAGGTAACTGATGGTAGTTTTCGATTGGCCAATGGGGACACAGGTATATTACAATCGAATATTGGTGAGAGACCCATGACCAGATGTATGGAAAATATTATGCTGAAAATGCCTTTCGAAGTTTCTTTTGTGCCAAAAGTTTTGCCGTTTAATTATTCCTACATCTACATTTTGCACAATGATCAAAATGTTATATTTCAAGGGCTGTCTCCAACATCTAACGCTAGTATGTTGCTAGGATTGGAGCAATGGGTTCCAAATCTAAACAAGACGTAAAATGGAAACGGGTAGATGTGAATACGGATGTTAATGATTTTAGGATGGTATCGGCTGGTGGGGTCACGAGTCATAAAAAAGGTATGGGTGATACTGCCTTGATAGATTGTGCTGATGGGGTCCGATCCTTCCACCGTGGTCACCTCTTGAGCTGTAACTGCCGAGGTTTGGGGAGACAATTGGCATCGTTTGGTTAGGGCGCATGCTCCGAATAGTCTCATGGACATAAGAGTTCTGTTGACAAAATGGGTTTTGTACGTAGCCATTTGGATTTTCAAAATGCCTTCTTTATTCGAGGTTCGAACAATGGTGGTGGATTGGCTTGTCTGTGGAAGGAGAATTGGCTTATAGACTTGATGTCCTTTTCATCTCATAATATTGATTTTTAGTTTAAACAGGACCGTACAATAGCCCTTGACGGTTAACTGGTTTCTATGGATACCTGAAATCAACATAAATCTTGGCAAATTGATTCGAGAACTTCGTACTGTTTCTTCTCTACTGTGGTAATTTTTGGTAATTTCAATGAGATTTTGCATCAATCAGAGAAAGGAGGGTGGCTCGACCTGATCACTATCTGAATACTTTCCCTTCAGTTTTATTTTACTACGAATTGCAGGATTTGTACTTTACGTAATATCCTCTTACACGGGATACTGGTGGACGTGGGAAGGGTTTAGCTGAAGATTTCGTAGATCAATTTATGGCTTTTCCTAGATTCTTTGTCAAGGGGCTGTTCTCAAGCACATTACTCAAATCAAGTTTAGATCACTAGCCCATCCTACGTGATAATGATGTTATATCCTACGGTTTTAGGAGGTAGTCATTTTTGTTTCGTAGCAATATAGTATCAATTAGCCGATTTCAATTTCCGTTGCAAGCATGATCGCCAAAATACAACACCGGCATCCCCATCTCCCACTCCAACGAATTCCGGCTAACAAAAGAAATGATGTAATAAAAGCTAACGGAATTGATGATTTTGATTACGGATCATTTCGCTGAAGGTGGTCAGAGGTAAAAGGAGAATGGATTGGAGATCGAGCAGAGGTAGCCTCTGAAGTCAGAAAATTTATTGAAACCGGTAATCAACCAGTCATAAGGATTTTTTAGTTATCAGAAATGAATTTTTTTTCTAGAGGGAGGATCTTCTCCATTATTCAATAACAAAACCAGCAAAGAGAAATGCATGCAACAGCTACAAACTTTCCCTACACTTCAGATCACCCAACACTAAATCATACAAGTAAATACGAGAAACCCAACCTAACTATGCTCCAATAATGGAAATTAAAAGTTTCACTATCATACTGTCAAGCCAAGATCTCAAATCTAATAAAGAATATTGCAAAAACTGGCCGAAAGTTCTTGTTATTACATTCTAGTAAGCTCTCTAAGGATATAAATTCAAATGCAAAAGAAAAACATGATAAACTATCCTGAATAACTTGATTCATTTTCCACTATGGCAGACTACAATGCTCTTCAAAAGTCATAATCTTTTTTCAAGTAGAAGAAACTTCTTCAATCCAGCTTCACTGAAGAGAACAAGTAGTGCACAAACCAGAATGATGAAAGGAACCCAACTGTTCCGGTCACAAACATAACTGCAAGGACCATTAAGAGGGAATATCCCAGATATAGCGTTGCAGAAACAGGACCACTTAAACTCTTAAGATCAAATATGAGATAGTTGATGGAGTACAGGAAAATATAAATGGCCACCGAACCAGAAGCAAAGAATGACTTCCACCACCATTTCCAGTCCTCCACGCAGAGGTGCATGTAGGTTAGAACAAGAGACACTTCAGCGCAAACCACCACCAACAGGATAAAAACAATCAAGAGAAACCCGAAAACATAGTATACGCGACCCATCCAAATACTAGACATGATAAAGAAGAGCTCAATGAAAAGCGTGCCAAACGGAAGAGTTCCAGCACCAAGAACTAAAAGCCAAGATGGGTACTTTTGAGCTGGAATTTCCCTAGGAATCTGATTGGTTCTAACAGGGTATTCAATATGGGTTGCTTTAGCCCCAAAGTATCCACCAATTAGTGTAAGGGGAACAGAGATGCAGAACCAGAGCAGAATCAGAATGATAAACAAAGAGATTGGAATGGCACCTGTGCTATGACTACTCCACAGTAGGAAATTCAAAAGGGTCAAAATCAAGAAGGCAATACCAGGAAAGAAGCATGCTGCCCTCCAGGAAACAGACACCCAGCCTTTGAGATCTCCACATCCAATAGTCCTCCAAAGGCGAACAGCAACATAACCAGCTGCAATGCCCAGAATCATGTAGAAGATAAGCATACCTGTAATAAGAGTACCACGAGAGGCAGGTGACATAAATCCAAGTGCAGCAAATAATATTGTCACGATTGCCATGCCAAGGATCTGAACTCCATCTCCAACCATAACACACAAGAGTGAGGCATTGGCAGGAGCACGGAAAACATCACCCACAACAAGTTTCCACCCAGATAACTCCTCATTCATCTGTGCTTGAGCCTCCTTGTCGAGCTCCTCATAACGAGTCAGATCCCGCCTCACAGTCCTCAAGAAGATGACAAGGACAATACCAGCAAGGAAAGTGATAACCATCAGAGAATTCATGATAGAGAACCAATGGACCTTTGATCCCTCCATCTTCAAATAGGCATCCCATCTTGAAGGCCACTTGATATCACTCTCTTCAAATGTCACCTCATATGTGAAAACAATTGGATCATTCTCCTTAATTGGCAAAGCCACAGTGGTGGGGTCACACTTGATTGGAGATGGGTATTTTTCATACATTTTTGTGTTCTTCACTGACTGAACATTATGCATGAAGTTACAAGGAACAACTTCAAATCCAACAACCATGTACCCTGGAATATCCGATCCGCCATTCCCAATTGAAGGGATAACCTCAGCAGCTTCTCCAGTTCCCATTACACGTGCCACATTGGCTTCCTCATACTTATGAACAAGAACTGTAAACTTCAAATGATTAAACACATAATACGAATCCTGAACCTTAATACCAACAGGGTACCCAGTCCACCTCAACAGGTAAGAATCCTTCTTAGTATACCTTATTGCAGGCAAATTATCAAGAATTAAATTAACTTGATACATCTCATCAATCCTTTTCTTCAAAAGCTTAAAGTTATCAGCAGATAACGGATCAGTCCGGCACAAAAAGATCTCACTCTCATTCACATGCATCCTGAACCTATATGGGGAATTCTCAATCCTGTCTCCCATAAGAAGCTCACCAAGGTTTTCAGCACTGTCCTTGACACCCTCCTTGGGCTGACAGAAAGGCAAACTGTAATAGCTAAATGGCATCTCGGTATCAATAGAAGTGATTGAATTCACCTTCACCGATAAAGATTCACCGACATTGTATTTATGAGGGTAACTACCAGGAAGGTAAAATCCATGTCCAGATTGGACAATCAAGCAAAGGGTCAAGACCCAGATCTTAAAATGGGCAAAAGACTCCATTTTTAAGCAGTTCTAAGGTGCCCGGCGTCAGATCTGGGAAACCCAGATCACAAAAAGAGTGAGTGAGCAAAGATCCAATGATACTAGATACCAGTTTTCAGCGAGAACTAATAAAAAGAAAAATTGAAAAAGAAAAAAACAAAATTAAGTGATGTAGACAGAGATCAAAAACTAAAAAACTGGACAGAGATCTAACTGACCTTGTGAAGCCAGTGATGCAGAAAGAAAACAAAGAGGCGAATTATACACCAAACAGAGATTTTCGGAGGTAGAGAAAGGTGCAATTAGGAGAAATGGAGAAAGAAATTGAGAGAGTTTAGGATTGGAAGGCACGGCAACAAGTTTTATATGGTAATTTTCACTTTGAAGGAGACTGCCGACGAGTCTGTTGCTTTTCACGGATTGACGATAATATCCATTATATTCCCTTATTTTCCCAATGCCAATTAGGTAGTCACTTGTATTTATAGGATAATATTAGGTTTCAAAGAATGGGCTTCATTGCTAAGGATATTTCATATGTCTCTGGTCTGAATTTTTACAAACCAATTAAGTTACAATAAAAAAATGCCAATAAAAATTCAGAACTGAATTGTAGCATTAAATTTTTTACTAAATACGAATTAAATTGTATCATTAATTTTATTTAAAACGAATCTAAATTTTTTTATTTAAAATGAATCGAATTACGAACAAAAAAAATCACACCTATTAATTATTAGATATAATATTAATAATTTATAAATAAATATTATTTATAATTTATATTTTAAATTTATCATATAAATTAAATTTCATAATTATTTGTATCTTAATGCATAAAATTAAAATAGTAATCAATAAAATAAAATAATATTTTAATTATCAATAAAATACATTTAAATATTATAATAATTTTTACATCTTATAAATTATTTAATTGATAGTTAACAAGTATTCAATGGTTATAATTCATAGTTAAACAAAACCTTATATTTAATTATAAATAAAAAAATTATGGTAAACCCATTAATCATCTAACTAATCAATTTATCACCTAATTATTTTATCAATTTAATTTATTTTTAATGTCACCCAACTTCTACTATTTTATTTTTGACACCAATACCTATATGAACATATAACTAAACAATTTATCCTCTAATTATCATTTAAGTTTTATTTCACTTACTTTTAATATCTCCTATTTTTTTGAGTAATGTAATAAAGGGATTTATGTACTTCTTTTCTTTCTTCTTCTTCTTCTTCTTTTTTTTTTTTAATTCTAATCTTTGAATGTACTGTCAAATAAGAAACAAGGTACACTGTCTGCAAAGAGAAAAGAGAATAAAATAACAAATAAAAAAACTGAAGCTGGACAGGCCCTACGCCCAGGAAGTTATGTCCTGTTGCATTTATTATAGTTCCTTCTTGGTGTTTGGTTGGTCTATTGCGTTTATTTAATATTTATAAGTATTTTTATTTTTAAAGTAAAGTTAAATTATTAATGAAATATTTTATTTTTTATATTTTAATTTATTATTTATATTATATTTTTAATTGAATTTTATTATTATCGAATTTATTAATTAATTAATAAAAAATTTTATATTTATATTAAATTTATGAGTTGATCTAAATCAATCTAACCCATTAATATTTCAATCCATTAATGATCCATATTTTTTGACCAATTAATGATCAAATTTATTAATGACTCATCTATTAATAACCAAATTTAAATTCGTTTAATCCGCCTATTTACCACCTCTACATGTATACCACACTTTAATAAATACTCATTTCCTATATAAACATCAAACCCATA
>JBBPFJ010000794.1:26503-48616 GCA_037975025.1 Excoecaria agallocha | reverse complement strand
GCACGAGAGTGAGTTTGACGACACACGATCAACTCACCTACCTTAAAAATCAAGAAAAAAATTTTTGGGCCGTGTATCATTTGACCGCGTGAGTGCGCATGAAACAACACATGGCTGTATCAATCTGATAACAACAAGTTTTCTTTCCTTTAAAATAGAGTCCTTGCCAACAACAGATTCAAAAGGGAGCAAAAATGAAAAGTTAAATATGAAGAAGAGTTTTTAAACCGAGTTTTATTTTGATAAAAAGATGATTTTAAAAAAAAACGGACAAAACAGAAGTTAAGGAAGATGACCTAATAATTTCTATCACATGAAAATATACCCCTTTTAAAGGGTTTAACAACCTAAATCTAACATAGATTAATATATAATAAAAACTAATAGATGAAAATAATGACAAACTTTATTGTAATTATGAAAATACTGAGAAAGGCCTATTTATATTACATTCAGTGTACTTACTCGATTAGACTATTGGATGTTGAATTCGTGGAGCCTTTGTAGTATTAAAAATAGTCAAGGAATAGTTGAAGAAATTAAGAGCTAAAAGCCAAAAATTCACTTTTGGCTTAGAAAACTTTTGAACTATTAGAAGTTTCTAAGGTTTCCTTTTGAAAACCGTATTGATTCTCCCTTTTCAAATCTCTAATCTTAGCAAAATCAACCAATCAACCCCTGAAAAAGAATTAGAGGAAGCTTATAAAAGGTGGAGTGTATGGCCGTACCATGGGTATTACTCTGTACACTCAGCAGTGCTCCCCACTTGCCTACTTGCCTCATATATAAGTCTATCATTGTTTGAGTGTACAGCCTGTACCATGGGTATGCATGGTTGTACACTCCAAAAGGTGGTCAACTTGCCTGAAAGGCAAGATTCTTTGGAATGCACGGTTGTACACTCCTTCATGCAAGGCCGTGCATTCCAAAAAAGTAAAAAATCCTATTTTATAGGCCAAACAATGAATATTCTTCTAACATACGGGTGCGTAGGCCATAAATGATGGTGGTGCAAGGCCCTTACATGCACATAGCTCAAATTTCAAGTTCCCGGCTAAGGGTATATTTTATCACTTGCCCACCTTGAGCCAATCATTTACATAGGCCAAGCTTGAAAAATGTTTTAAAAGGATTTCCAGAAAATAATTTCAATACCACTAAGAGTTCATCATCCTCAATTTGTTGTCTTTAAATGAGCAGTTTTCTCATTAGGTAACCCTGACAAAGGCCTCCTCAGGACCCAATGCTTATAGTTACCCCCAACTTTGGGGAGACTAGCGCGTGCAAAAAGTCTAGACAATCCAAAGTTCAGAGTAGGAGAGAGATTACTTACCTGAGGAGGTGACCCTCCCTGCATGCTTCTAAGAAAGCTTGGTTGGTGAACAGCACCACCTGTGGCGTGTTCTTTGGTTCAGAGGCGATTCCACTTCTGTGGCTATTTTACTAAGGGCAATATAAAATCATTAAATAAAATAAGTATTATATTTATACATCAGCATCATTTATTCGTCGCCTCTTTCAAGATGTTCATATATGTGTCTTTAATCATATTATGCATCAAGTACCCCCTTTAAACCATAACATATTTGATCCATGTTATCGTATACACATAGTTATTTACTTTTCCCAATATATATGTTCAAGACACATATACACTTCTATGTCTCAGGCTTTCAAATCATATATTTCATTCAGTCCTTTTAAGTTAACAGCTAACATGGACCGCCAAGGTAAAAATCAAATCACATGTGTAACTCTAAGCACATGACCTTCATATAATATTTTAGAGAGATTACATACCTTTTTGTAGTCATAAGTTGGAATATAAAAATATTAGGCCAATATATATACATACCGTCGTACTTATTTACAACTCATTTTATTGATCAATAATTGATATAGTAACTTACATTTATTCACAAATAATATACTAGTAATGTTGTCTATTTAGTTAACCTCATACGTATCATCATCATTAAATTACTTAAACCATGAAATCTCTAGCTAATTTCAATTTATATATTATTTTCGCAGTATCTACTACTAGACACAATAAATAATTAAATAACTTAGCAGAATAATTCACCAATAAATGTAAGCCAAATTAGCAATTTAAAACAATTAAGCAAATTCAATCCAAGTGATTAACTTTACAGTAAAAGGATTCACGCACAATTCCTAAATAATTACCAGCAGCAATTCAGCTTTGCCAACAGTAGTTAAGCACTATATCAAGTTTTAGTATATTCCCATATTTAAATGTATCCTGTGACATTTATTGTACAACTATAGGGTGCATGCATGTTGCATTCCATCGTTTCATATTGTCCAGAAAACAAGTACTTGATTACACCATAATATTATTCAATTAGCCATTTCAATGATTCTCGTCGAGTTTACAATAATTCTTATATTATTGACTAACTAGTTACCATATCATCTCTACCTTTATATCTGTCCCCCAAGGTTACTAGAGCATATTATGAATTAAATATGTAATTTGACCCGTTAATTAAATAAATTCGTTACAAATTAGTAAAACTTGGTGTAGATAATTTAGACCATAAAGGGACAAATAAATCAATTAAAAGTAAAAATCATTTTAACTGTTAATTTATTCAACTAATACCAACCACCAATGCATTGAAACTTAAGAATTACAAGACTCGCAGTCCTATATCCATCAATCGCAATAACTGACATATGGCAAATTTTGTGTTTAACAACCTTTTAGCAAATCTAATTATTAAATTTAACAATTCTGGCATCCACCTTGATAAATAACTTCCCATGTTTTTGCTACCTAATTGCATTTCTAGCACATCTCGTACCCACTTGCAACTTAGTCTCACTTCATGGAATTATTTTTCTACTATCCAATTAGATTATTAAAACAAGTTAATTACTCAAAAAAAAAAAAAAAGGGAGAAAAGCTGGCTCAAGAAAAGCCAAACAGAAAATCCAATTATTGCATATAAAATGGAACCGTATGCCATGGCTTTGATTAAAATAAGGTAAGAAAGAATTGTAACACCCAATAGCTGGACATTGGTCTGAATACCGGTGTCACACTATGCTGTAAAAATATCTTATTAATTAATCTACAGAAATTCGGACAGTATAACGGCTGAAACCCAAATTCTGCTTTCCTACAAAAGCTACAAAACACTCCAAAAATATTAACAAATATCCAATCCAACCTCCACAATTTATATATATACTCCACAAAATCAGTCAAATACAGAACAACAGTCATTTTTAAAATTTTACATATAACCATACATATATACAGTACAATTTCTGTGCTTAACTCATCTACTTATTTACAGTACATAACATATATATACAAGTCCAAAACTATATACAGTCCCCAAAACTAGCCATGTTGTCCTACAAGGCAACATCCATATGTACATGCTAAACAAAACCACAAAAATATTGAATCCTTCTAACATTGATTCCCTTCTAGCACAAACTCAGTCTCTGTCTCCTGCGTGCAGTACAAAACCACACGCTAAGTATAAAAGTATATAGTGGTGTATATAAACTTAAAACCCCAGAATTTCATTACAGTTCATTCACATATTCTTCATAATTGTATTTCATTATCTGTTTTTCATCGGTTAATTTCATTATAATACACATTTTTTCGATTAAAGTCTAGATTTTTACTTTTATTGACAAAATTACTAATTTATCCTTGCTTGAAAAATTCGTTCTCAATTATAACTTTTCAAGTTTTATTCTCAAATTTATCACTTTAAATTCGATTTTTACACTATAGGGATAAATTTTCACTTTAGTCCCTAAAGTTTCAAATATGCACTTATGTCCTAATTTCTTTGTTTATTAGTTCTTTTAGGCTTTTACCCTTATTTTTCAGTACTCTTTTGTCCAAACAGTAATTTATTCTCGCTTTTCAAGTTTTACATTTTTACTCATACCGTATCTTTTTATGTTTTAGTCAATGCAATATTTTAATACTCTTGCCCCTAGTATAGCATGAAAATATATCACTAATTAGGATGAGTGAAACTATGGACCCTATAGGTCCCAGTACTTCGGTAGTATCAATTACACACATATTATTTTTTTCCTTTCTTTTTTTTTTATTTTCCCCCAAACACTCCAATACAGACGTGGAACCATATCAAGGTTACCACTATGCAAGTCGCCATGACTTGCTACTTGCGATTACAAAAATGTCCCTATGGCTAACTATGTACATCCTAATTTCTGATTTCACACATAATACTAAGGACAAAATACAATTACAATTTAATACAGTTTACAATAATGTATCATTATCGATTCATGGTAATAATTAGTATACATTATTAATAAAATAGTCTCAGTATTTCAAATATACCAGTTTTTCAATTAAAATCATACGATTCAATTACAATTATTTCATTTATTTATTTTATTTATTACTTTCTTTTTCAATACATGTTCCTTACATGTCATATAGATTAATTATATTATATTTTGCACTTATTTCGATTTATATCTCAAAATTTCATAAATTTTCTTAAGGTCCCTATTCGGTTACCTTATTCCAATTTCCTTATAAATTGTATTCTCTACTCAATTTAATCACAATAAACATAAGACCATCTATTTTTCAATTATTTCAATTTAATCTGAAAAATTATATTTTAGTCCCTAATTTTTTAAAAGTGACCGAATTTTTTTTTCTAAAATTAAACTTGTCTAAATTTTAATTAAATACCATAATTTCACTTATTTATCTTTTAATTGCACAATTCTAAGTCCAATTTCACAATTAATTCATAATTAATAATTAACCTAATTTTTTTCTAATTATATATACAACATATATATTGTGAAGTTAAAGGGTTTAAAATTATTCACTTACCAAATCACTCAACAATTTTGTCTTTTCCCTTATTTTTGGTTGATTTGCTTCCCTCTCTTTGCTCTTCTATTGGTAGCAAATTCATGACCAAAATCACCATAGATTAAGTCAATTTTTTGCTCAAATAATTTACACAATACTATAATCAACACTTAATTACTCTAATTATCAAATAAAACTAAAATTTTCCCAACTCACCAAATTATTTACTTGAAGGATCGGACTATATTCATCTTCTTTCACCACTCATAGCAACAAAAGGTGAAGGGAAGCAAGATAAAACAATTTAATTGAGATGATGGTTGAATAATCTTAGAAAATAAGCTTAAAGAAACAAAGAAAAGGAAGAAGAAGAAGAGAGGAAGGCAACGTCAGTAAAGAAGAAGGGAAATGGCCAGCCAAAATGAGAAAATAAAGATCTAATTTTGCCCATTAATGATACACCTACTTTAGGACAAAAGAAATTAAGTCCTAAGTGGGTCCAATGCTACATGTCACCATTTAATTGGCCAATATATTTTTAGTTGTCAATTTTTGATAAAAATTATACCAAAAATTTCTAAAATATTAATTAGGCCATGCTTAAAATTTTTGATCAATCCAATATCATTTCGATATCAAACTAGCCCCGAATGTAAATTTTAATAAGTCTGAAAGTTGAAATTTCAAAGTCTTCAAAAAAATTATTTTATCATTCGAAAAATTCATATACATAATTTTTAGTCAATTGGTGCAATTGGAATAATTTTATGAAGTTCAGGGAATATTTTTAAGCCAGTCAAAGTTTTCAGTCAACTATATCGGTCCCGTTAATTATTTTATTTTTTCTTTTGGAGATCTATTTGATCTTAATTTTAGCTCAAATTATAACACCAGATTCATTATGAATAATACTTTTCAATGGTGGAAAAAAAATTATGGGCCCGATGAGCCTCGGGTGGCACTATTTACCTTGGAAAAATACTATTCACGTGATCGACGATTCCTGGGGTGTTACAAGAATAACACATTTGAAACAACCAAATTGAGATCATAGGAAGTAAAGCAACTTTACAACACACAGAAGCAGTTATTTAATCTTAAGAAAATAAAACAATCCTTAACAAATATTTAGGACTTAATTCAAAGAAATTTAAGGAGGCAATTTTGGTCGTCACATACCATTTAGAGTCGAATTTCAACATCTTCCTTCAATTTTCTCATCACTGTGCTCGATGGAGCTTCACTGGGACGTCACCGAAGATGCACCCCTATAGCCACTATGAACCTCGGGGTCCAAGGGACCCACGGTGGGTGGTCACGCGCCTTGAGGTGGGGTGGTCTGGCCGAAAATCATGTTAGAACCACTAGCTTCTTTATTTCCTGATTTGTCTACTGCCGGTGATTGGGGAGGAGGAGAGGCTACCGAAGCGATCACCTCACCCATGAGGATTCATCGGGGCTATGCGTGTTGTCGGTAGCCATCGCAACTCGCCTGCAAAAGGAGAGGAAGTAACTTCGGCTAGAAGAGTGGGAATGAACAAACCGATAGGAGGAAAGGAGGCGACGCCATGAGGGACAACAATGCCGGCAACGGAAGGACAGCGGCGGTGTGAGAGATCACTGGTGGGGTGCCATCCCCTCTTTGCTCCCCTTTCTCTTTCTTCGATCTACCCTCTCTCTCTCTCTCCATTTCTTCCTTTCCTTTTCTCTCTTCTTTATCTTTATTTAATTATCATTTCACTTTTTTTTTCTTTTTTTTAATTGTCCTTTCTTTCCTATAAATTTGTGGCCATGAGATTTGTCCAGAGAATCCTAGAAAGCTACCTCTATTATTATTATTATTATTATTATTATTATTATATACATTTATTTATTTTAAATTTCTTATTTTTGGTTTCTAAAATGTTCTTTGATTAAGATTACTAATTTAAAAGCCTTTCAAATAATGTCCACCAATATAATATCACATTCTTTAAGCGACTCAAATTTTGGGAAATTACAATTTATTTTTGAACTTCAACAAAACTTCACAAGTCTAATTAATAATGTGCATTCATATAATGATTGTATATATTTATTTGATGTAAATAAGGACAACTATTATATTTAAATTTTCCTATTCTCTTGCAAGTTGAATTTTATTATAAAAATATATAGCTTTCTTTACATTGACAAATTCTAAGCCAACCAATATCAATATCTTTTATTTACATATAAAAGAGTAATAAAAGATTTATTATTTATCCATGAAAAATTATAGGAATAACATAAATTGTAAAAATATGCATTTTAATTTAGTTTTACACTTTGTGTATCGATAAGAAAAGAAAATTTCAAAAAGTCAAGAAGATGTAAATGTAAAGCATTTTTCTTATTGCAAATTATTTATTACAAATTATCAATTGCATGAATGAAATAACTATATATTATGTTTAACATACGTGCACACAAAATATTATTATTATTATTATTATTATTATTATTATTATTATTATTATTATTATTATTATTATTATTATTTGATAACACTACCTAGCTAATAGCCCGACCCATTTAGGATATGAGCTAAGAAAGCTGAAGGAGAGTGGTCAGATCTTTCCTAGCCAAGAGCTTAGATTCACTGAACACTAAAGAGCTCGTTCATAGCTTAGTCAGTAACTACAACAATCCCGTAATATCTGGAGGAAATAATTTTTTCCTCCTCTAATTCTCCCTCAAAATAGGGGAAGTGGGAGGAGTGGCTGAAGGTAGTGGGATTCCATCCCACTAGTCCCTATAGTATGAATGACTCTAAAGCATATAAAAGGAGAGGATTAGGTATGAAACTTCTTATTCTTATTTTCCTTTTTTTTGGCAATAATTTCTCTATCATCAAAATTACTAATTTGACCGTCAGAGGCTCTTTAGTCAGAAATCCCATTGATCTTATATTTTTCAGGTGACTTTCAGGACTACGAGACTAACATTTTGAAGTTGTCATCATTTGGTGTGGTAAGCGTGGAACATGGACCTTTTTCCAGACCTCAACCTCATCCTTGCCTCGTCAGAGAACCAATCTGGCCAAGTAGACCAACCTACTCTCCCTGAAACATGACAATTCCTCCCATAGTCTAATGACCTAAGCTCAACATCTCTCGCTGTAGCCACCCCAAACATCTTGAGCATTACCCCACAAGTAGCATAGTATATACTAGCCATACTATCAGCTACAGCTACCCAAACACTTTAGCCCTCCCAGCCTACACAGCCTTACCAACCTCCATAGCCCTCACAACCACTGGCTAGAGACCCCTTTTCCTCGGTGGTCCCCCCGGCCTCTGGGTCTACTATCGCCCTCACAGCCGAACAATTTGAATGACTTTTTGAAGATCGTATATTAAAATACCAAAATAAAAACACTTTGTAATACCCAGGCAGTTTTTTATCCCCACTTTTTAGAGAAATCCTAGCTACTGCTTTTCCCAAAATTTACCTCCCAAACCTACCAAAATACAATGGCAATGCCAACCTCGAGCCTACATCGACCAATTTCAACATATTATACTGGTGTTAATGGCGAATGATACCGTATTGTGCAAGATCTTCCTGCAAACATTGATGGACTCAACCCAAATCTAATTTTGCAATCTCCCCGAATACTCCATCAAAAATTTTGGGCAATTAAGTGATATGTTCATCATGAAGTTTGTGGCAGCAATCTAACCGAACAAGGTGTCGGTTGATCTAAATCAAGTTCAGCAGGAGAATAGAGAACCTCTACAAGTTTATGTAGAAAGGTTCAATGTGGTTGCAATGGATATACAAAACCTCAACCTCGAGGTGGAAATTAATGCACTAATAAAAAACATAAGATGCCAGGACTTCAACGACACTTTGAGTAAGAAACCCCCCAACGATTTTACTGAGCTCATGTCCCAAGCTCACAAGTATATTCGGATGGACAAGGCCTAATGCCTACGTTATAGTGCATACAAGGATACAAACATAGAGAAAGAGAGGGAGGATCCAAAAAGATAGCTCGGGACATAGGGAAGGGCAGCTAGAATGACTCCAGATTATATAGAGGAAACAATTCATCTTACCAAAATTATACGGTCACCAATCCTTACTTCAGAGATACAAAGGAAGAAATATTCATGCCCCTTAACTCTACTAGAGAATAGATCATAGCCTGGATGAAGTAGAATGGGTAAGTCAGTTGGCTTAAACCGATAAGGGAAGACCCCAATAGAGACCAAAGCCTTTACTGTGCCTTTCATACAAACAAAGGCTATAAAATATAGGATTGTAGGCAATTTAAGAGGGAAATCGAGCACCTAGTATGGAAGGGTACACTGTCGTAGTTTGTAAAGTAGGAGGATAAGGTAAGGCATAGGTTGCCCATGCCTCAATAGAATATAAGTCAAGCTATCTCAAGCAAAAAGGCCCCCGCGGGGCTCATTCATGTGATAGCAGGAGGAGGGCAATACAATTTGTGACACCCTATATTCCATCATATTACTATAAGTTGAGTGATGTTATTATAGTTAACAAGATGTTATAGTGACACGTTGTTAAATCTAGGTGATGGGTTGATAGTTTAATTTGGCATTTCAATGCTTACATTCGCTTAGTGTTGCTAGGTTACTATTTATTTTGTAAAATGTTCGGCAGCATAACGACTTGTAATTTAAGCTGTCCAAACCTGCAAATGATAAATTTACACTCCTAAATAGTGATCTCCACCTCCAATACTCCAATTTCATACATAACACTTCTAATATTAATCATAACTCATCAATCCAACACAGTGTTCATATCACATATTTTATGGCATCCATTAACATTTAAAATTTATTACACATTGTATTCCATACATCGAGTCCAAAATGTAAATATCTAGTCACATCATGTTACATATTTTTATTTATATACATCACATATCCAGAAGGTCTTCATATGTACATGCCATTGGTATTCCTTCGCTGTCTCCTTCGTTGAGTTATCCCTGTGCGCATTCAGAATAAATCACGCGCTAAGCAACTTTATTACCTAGTGGTGGATACAGCTGCACAGAATTTCATCTAATATGAATTTAAGCAAAATTACCATTTTGCCCTTAATATTTATTTTACTTAAATAACCTTAAAATTTTTTTACTTAATGTGTTAAATTACTGGTAAATTTTTTTTATTTAATTTCTTCATTTAAATTTATATAATTTCCTAAACTTGGAAAAAATTTTCATTTAGTCCTTAAATATTTCTTTTTGCCACCTTTTATTTTATTTAACTCTAATTTCTTACCTTTTGTTACCTTTGGCCTTTATTTCACTTTAGATGGTAAATTTCCAATTTAGTCCCTATATTAGCTTATAAGGTGGCAAATTATGTTTTAGTACCTGGACTTTTCCTTAATTATAATTTTGCCCTTTTTTTTATCTATTCCATCAATTTAACTTCTTTAATCACAATTTCAAAGCTAAATTACCATTTTACCCTTATTTTCCCGTGAAATTACATTTTTACCCTCTTTTTAACCTATTACTCACATTCTTCATCTTTTTCATTATTTTATTACATCTTTAATATCTTTTACGTTATAATTATCTTTTTCTTCTGTTTACTTACAAAATGACGATTTTTTTCTTAGTAATAACCAGTGAAAATCCTCGAACCGAATAAACAGGAAGAGGACTCCAACAATCACGATGTATTGGAGGGACCGTATGACACAGACGCGATAGCCAAATTCTCTAGTATGTCCATATTTAAATGTAATTACATTGGAGGGACAGTACAACACGGGGTACGATACCAGATTCTCCAGTGTACCATATACTGTGCCGGCAAGACCAATTTTGGTATGCATACTCATCGAATCTCATTTTACACTGCGGTATGTCAACCCCTATGGCTAGTCATTATATTCTAGGGTCCTGAATTATCCACTGTTTACTAAGGGTAATGTTCTTTTTATATCACATTATATTTCACATCATTATTCATATTTATTTGACTTTGTCATTATTTTTTGACTTAATCTACTCCTACTCACACTTGCCATTAACATATTTCTCATTTTTATGTATAATATCACAAGGAAACAGTTAAACCATGTCATTATCCTATCATGTATCATTCGGCCACTTCACAAAGTTCCACCTACATTATGTTTTCTCCTCCAATTGCATATCATTCATATCTCTACATTCATTTCAAGCATCATTATACTCATATACACTTGATTTACATTAAAATCATTAAAGTTATTATATTTTCATCATTATGTATAATAAACCATCATTGTGTACTCTTAATAATTTTAATTTTAATCACACCCATAATCTTCCTTATGTATTATAATGTCCAAATATACTTAAATACCTTAATAAACATTCATCTCATTTAGGTTTACCCAAGGTATACCATTCGGCCTCTTTAGGAACTATCCCCTTTAATTTGTTTTATTTACTAATTTAAGTTCATATTAGTCTAATTCATCATTTCATCAAGTTATATTAATTTATTTAACTAATTTACTCAATTATGTATAGTTACATAATGTAATTTTTGCAATAATTCAAATGAATTTGATGAAATTAAATGTAATTTGTATCCACTAACCTCTAGATAGCTTGAAAAACACATATTGCTCTAGGTATCCACTAGACTTAACTTGACTTGCCACAATCATAAACCTCGAAAGGTATGACGTGGCACGTCAAGGTATCCCTATCTTATCACTAATGATCGATGATCGGGAGGCATCTTATTGGGCACCATAAGGCTTAAATAGTAAGGAGTTGCCACCCAATAAAATATTAAGAAAGAAGGTGTTCCGACCATGTAAGGCCAAAAATCCAAAGAGTGTCCGAAATTCCACTCTTATTTTTACCTTTGACAAATGTGATATAACAGCTTTTAAATTAATCGTGTTATCACTTTTCTTTCATGCAAAAGTATAACAAATATTAAAAGTAAAGGCGCACCCAATCACATAAGAAAACGATAAATCATGGCATAGAATGAAGTGATAAAGACATCCATAAATTGAGCAATTCATTATGTCCCTTTTAGGTGAGGACTTTGGTCCTTACATGTGGGTTATTGAAGAAGCATTTTATTGCGAGATCTTAAAAACAGGGACTTTTCATCCCAAATTTTATTTAAGAAACGTCCCATGTTATTTAATTATATACAAAAATTATTTACATTATTAAAAGTTTAATTTTTACATACGAGTTTCCTAGACAAAAAGGCAGACATTGGTCCGATTTTATTAACAAAATATCCCAATTAATTACAATAAATATTTTTATGACATTTTTCATTTGTGGTCAAAAGAGTGCTTTTATAGTAGAGAAAAGGATAGTAGGCTTACTTGAAGTGCTTTCCTGGTTATGTCCACAAGGAGCTTTATTTCTCGAGAGCAATAATAATAACAACAATGGTAAAAAAAATGATACAGAAAATGAAAAAGGAACATACATGAAACTGATATGAGTTAAGAGGTATGAAAGAAGATAAAAGGGTAAAGATTTGACACACATATCAAGAAATGTACGAGGGCACATTTGATGACATACAGTAGACTCATTCACCTTAAAAGCAAGAAAATATATTTTGAGCCATGCACCATTTGATGCGCTGGTAGGCATCAAACAATACACGACCGTATCTACCCGATAACAGCAAGTTTCTTTCCTTTTAAGATAGTGTTCTTGTCAACAACAAATCCAAAAGGGAGCAAAAAGAAAGAGTTAAATGCAAAGATGAGCCTTTTAAAATCAGATTTTATTTTGATAAAAAACGATTTTTAAAGGAACAGATAAAAAAGAAATTACATGGGGCAACCTAATAATCCCTATCACACAGCAACATACCTATTTTAAGGAGTTTCACAACCTAAATCTAATAGAAATTAATATATAATAAAACTAATAGATGAAAAGAGTGACTAAATTTATTATAATGTGAAAATATCTAGAAAGGCCTTTTATATTACCTTTAGTTTACTTACCCGATTAAATCGTTGAATGTTGGATTTTTGTGGACCCTTTGTAGTATTGAAATAGTCAAGGAATAGTTGAAGAATTAAGAGCTAAAAGCCAAAATTCACTTTTGGCTTAGAAAACTTTCAAACTATTTGGAAGTTTCTAAGGTTTCCTTTTGAAAACTATATTGCCTCTCATTTCCAAATCTCTAATCTTAGCAAAATCAACCAACCAACCCCTTAGAAATAATCGAAGGAAGTTTATAAAAGGTGAAGTGTACGATCATACCATGGGTATGCATGGCTATACACTCTGGCGGCGCCCCCTACTTGCCTACTTGCCTCATAGGGAAGTCCACCACCGTTTGAGTGTACAGCCGTACTATGGGTATGCACGACTGTACACTCCAAAAGGTGGTCAACTTGCCTAAAAAGGAAAGATTCTTTGGAATGCACGACTGTACACTCCTTCATGCAAGACCATGCATTCCAAAAAAAGGAAAAAATCCTATTTTAAAGGCCAAATAATGAATATTCTTCAAACATACGGGTGTGCACTCCAATAATCTCGATGTACTGGAGGGATCGTATGACACGGACGCGATAGCCAAATTCTCTAGTATGTCCATATCTAAATGTAATTACACTTGAGGGACCGTACAACACGGGGTACGATACCAGATTCTCCAGTGTACCATATAGTGTGTCGGTAAGACCAATTTTGGTATGTATACTCATCAAATCTCATTTTACACCGCAGTATGTCAGCCCCTATGGCTAGTTATTATATCCTAGGGTCCTGAATTATCCACTGTTTACTAAGGGTAATGTTCTTTTTATATCACATTATATTTCACATCATTATTCATATTTATTTGACTTTGTCATTATTTTTTTGACTTAATCTACTCCTACTCACACTTGCCATTAACATATTTCTCATTTTTATGTATAATATCACAAGAAAGCAGTTAAACCATGTCATTATCCTATCATGTATCATTCGGCCACTTCACAAAGTTCCACCTACATTATGTTTTCTCCTTCAATTACATATCATTCATATCTCTACATTCATTTCAAGAATCATTATACTTACATCACATTAAATTCATTAAAGTTACTGTACTTCCATCATTATGTATACTAAACCTCATTGTGTACACTTAATAATTTTCATTTTAATCAGACCCATCATCTTCCTTATGCATTATAATGTCTAAATATACTTAAATACCTTAATAAACATTCATCTCATTTAGGTTTACCCAAGGTATACCATTCGGCCTCTTCAGGAACAATCCCCTTTAATTTGTTTTCTTTACTAATTTAAGTTCATATTAGTCTAATTCATCATTTCATCAAGTTATATTAATTCATTTCACTGCTTTACTCAATTATGCATAGTTACATAATGTAATTTTTACAATAATTCAAATACATTTGATGAAATTAAATGTAATTTGTATCCACTAACCTCTAGGTAGCTTGAAAAACACCTAACCTCATGGAAGGACTCTCTAGGTTTCTGTTATAATAACTCCAAATCCTTTAGGGTAACTTCCATATATGTGCTACAATCATACTGCCTAAAGAATTCTTCCGTCAATCTCTCCCAATCCTCTTTTGTCTTTTTGTCTAAACTATGATATTAGTCAACAGTGGGACCCACTAGGCTGAGGCTAAAGAGATCCATCTTTTGCCTGTTAGTAAGGGCAATCCTTTTCATGAGCATAACGTATTTCTTTATATAGGCCAGGGGATTAGATGTGCTATCAAAATTTATCAAGTCAGACATTTTAAATTGACTAGGCAAAACATCTTTGCCATCTAAATTGATATCATCAGGATTGACTCCCTTCACCATAGATAACATCCTAGTTAAAGCCTCTAACTTTTCTTCCATCTTTTTTACAACATGACTTTCCTCTTTAGGGACGAGGTTCTTCAGCATTTGAGGGATTCATAACTCAACCTCTTCATCCATTATAAAATCACATTTGAAACCAATTTGAGCGCCATCCCTTTCGCCTCCTCATGAAGCAACATTTTTGCTTCTACTGTGGGTGGAGGTGTCACGATAGGAGCTGTTGGAGTCTCCTAGATAGGAGTCGGTTCAACTCGAGTAGTAGCTACCGTGATAGGCTAAGTAGCTGAGTGGGAGGCCAAACTAGCCATAAGGCTTACAAACATGGACATCATTTTTCTCTTAAGCTCATCCATCCTTTTTTTAGCATCTTGGAAACCAGAGGAACCAACTAGAGGAGTGAGCTTGGCCATAACTTCCCTTTTTGACTATTCTAAAAATTCTTCTAAAAACTTTTTCGAAACACTGTCTAACCTCGACTCAAACCCTAATTCTAAACTCTACCTTGATACCAATTCCTCTATCTTTTCTGCAAACCACTTCTTAACCAAATGACCATCTGAACCCCGAAACCACTAAAGAAATGTTGGTTTTATTATGGTTGTCAAAATGGGGGTTATCTTCATGATGCATGAGAAGATGCAGATGTATGATCATGGGATGCAACATCAAAAACCACACATAGGGATCCTCTCCACCTTATTAATCCCACACATGTGGTCAAAGTCCTATTTCCTAGGTGGGCTTAATTTATAGGTCAACGGGGCCCCCTGATGAACGCGTATGGTGTCTGACAAAAATTCGATAGCATAACATCTCTCATGAAAGGAGCATAAAAAAGTGTTGATCGGTGCATATTCGAGTGACCTAAATAAATCAAAATGGGCTTACTGAAGCATGGCAGACTTTGATAAGCAAACATTCGAATCTGTCTGGGCATACCTAATATATACAGATCCATATCACAAGCAATGGAAAATTATTACGAACGTCCTAATGGAAATTTTTATGTCATTAGATGGGCTTTTGGTACAAGTACTCAATTAAAAGGTTACCCAAGCTTAGTCCCTGCCAATGGGTCTAGCTCATCACAAACATAATGATCGATTGGGTCACCATTTAATATACCACTAGGTACTAGACTTGGGCTGGTGATTATCCCTAACACTACCCTCGATTGAGTGAACGACAAAGAAGTGCTTCGAAAATGCACCGGGGTTAGAAAATTGGGATGCCTAACTTATTCTAAGGTTCTAACATGATTTTAATGTAATTTTAAAAAGAGATAAAATTCCTTAACCAAATGCCTTTTATGTCACATAAGTTGAAAGTGGTTTCAGAGTGAAATCTCAAATCTCCCCAGTGGAGTCGCCACTGTGACGTGCGCCCAGCCCTTGAAGCTTTTAGTACCTTTTTTTAGTAACCGACACCCGATTTCACCTCTAAAACCAAAGGATCATCGAGTTTGAGTGAGAAAACCTCTGACCTTTAGTAGTTTAATCCCACTTTTAGGGTTAAAACTAGGTTGAGGTTCCCCATCTAGGCTGACGGTTGCTTTGTGATAGGAAAGAGACTTAACTCAACTTGCCACAATCATAAACCTCAAAAGGTATGATGTGGCACACCAAGGTGTCCCTATCTTATCACTAATGATCGATGACTAGGAGGCATCTAGTTGGGCACCATAAGGCTTAAATAGTAAGGATTTGCCACCCAAAAGAACATTGGAAAAGAAGGGTGTTCCGACCTTGTGAGGCAAAAACCCCAGAGAGGGTTAAGAATTCCACTCTTGAAAATAAAGGCACACCCAATCACGTAAGAAAGCTATAAATTATGGCATAGAATAAAGCGATAAAGACATCCATAAATCAAGCAGTTCATTATGTCCCTTTAAGGTGAGGACTTTGATCCTCACATGTGGGTTATTGAAGAAGTGTTTCATTGTGAGATCTTAAAGACAGTGACTTGTTAGCCCAAGTTTTATTTAAGAAACATCCCGTGTTATTTAATTAAATACAAAAATCATTTACATCATTAAAAGTTTAATTTTTACATGCGAGTTTCCTAGACAAAAAGGCAGACATTGGTATGATTTTATTAACAAAATATCCCAATTAATTACTATAAATTTTTTATGACATTTTTCATTTGTGGTCAAAATAGTACTTTTACAGTAGAGAAAAGGATAGTAGCCTTACCTGGAGCGCTTTCTTGGTCATGTACACAAGGAGCTTTATTTCTCGAGAGTAATAATAATAACAACAATAATGGTAACAAAAAATGATACAGAAAATGAAAAGGGAACATACATGAAACTGATATGAGTTAAGAGGTATGAAAGAAGATAAATGGGCAAAGATCTGACACACATATTGAGAAATGCACAAAGGCGCATTTGACAACATGTAGTTGACTCATTTATCTTAAAAGCAAGAAAGCACATTTTGGGCCATGTACCGTTTGACGCACTGGTGGACATGAAATAATACACAGCCATATCACCCCAATAACGATGAGTTTTCTTTTCTTTTAAGACATAGTCCTCTTTGTCAATAGCAGGTCCAAAAGGGAGCAAAAAGAAGGAGTTAAATACAAAATAAGCCTTTTAAAATTGGATTTTATTTTGATAAAAATGAGTTTTAAAGGAATGGATAAAATAAAAATTACAAGGGGTAACCTAATAATCCCTATCACACAGCAACATACCCTTTTTAAGGGGTTTCACAACCTAAATCTAATAAAGATTAATATATGATAAAACTAACATATGAAAGGAATGACTAAATTTATTATAATGTGAAAATATCGAGAAATGCCTTTTATATTACCTTTAGTGTACTTACTTGATTAGACTGTTGAATGTTCGATTCTTGGACCCTTTGTAATATTGAAATAGTCAAGGAACAGTTGAAGAATTAAGAGCTAAAAGCCAAAAATTCACTTTTGGCTTAGAAAACTTTTAAACTATTTGGAAGTTTTTAAGGTTTCCTTTTGGAAATCATATTTGCTCTCTTTTTCAAATCTTCGATCTTAGCAAAATGAACCAACCAACCCCTTAGAAAGAATCGGAGGGAGCTTATAAAAGGTAGAGTGTACGATCGTACCTTGGATATGCATGGCTGTAAACTATGGTGGTGCCCCCTACTTGCCCACCTACCTCATAGGGAAGTCCACCACCGTTTGAGTGTACAGCTATACCATGGGTTTGCACGGTTGTACACTCGAAAAGGTGGTCAAATTGCCTGAAAAGGCAAGAGTCTTTGGAGTGCACGGTTGTACACTCCTTCATGCAAGGTCGTGCATTCCAAAAAGGCAAAAATCATTTTTTAAAGGCCAAATGATGAATATTCTTCTAACGTATGGGCGCGTAAGCCATAAATGCACAGCATGCAAGGCCCTTTTAGGCATATAACTTAAATTTCAAGTTCCTAGCTAAGGGTATATTTTGTCACTTGTCCATTTTGAGTTCGTCATCTTTGATTCGTTGTCTTTAAATCAGCCGTACAGGCCAAGCTCAAAAATATTTTAGAAGGCTTTCCAGATAATAATTTCAATACCACTAAGAGTCCATCATCTTTGATTCATTGTGTTTAAATGAGTAGTTTTCCTCATTAGGGAATCTTGACAAAGGCCTCCTTAAGATCTAGTGCTTAAAAATATAGATGCTCTTGCCGTTGACAAGGGAAATAACATTGTGAACTCCAATGTGGAAGAACTTGATATAAACAGGTTGTTATTTCCTCCTGTAGCTAGAAAAGGGAAGAAAATAAGAAATTAGCTAGGTTCTTAGAAACATTTAAAAAGCTACATATAAATTTACCTTTTACCAAAGTCCTAGCTCACATACCCAATTATGCTAAATTTAGGAAATAACTTTATTCTAACTAAAAGAAACTAGAAGGGTGTGGAACTTTTCAACTAACAGAGAATTGCAGTTCTATCATTACGAACAAAATCCTTAAGAAATTAGAAGATCCTAGTAGTTTTACTTTATCCTGTGAGATTGGTGAGAATTTTTTTGGAAATGCCTTATGTGACCTAGGGGCTAGTATTAATTTGATGCCATACTCTATGTGCAGGAAATTAAACCTAGGGGATCTCACGAAGACAGGTATGAGGCTTTAGCTAGTTGAGAGGTCGGTAAGGAAACCGAAGGGGGTGATAGAGGACTTGTTGGTAAAGGTGGAAAAATTTATTTTCCCGTAGATCTCATAGTGATGGAGATGGAGGAGGATAAAAAAGTACCACTAATTGTAGGGAGACCATTTTTGAACATGACAAAAGCCTTAATTGATGTGCATGGTCAAAAGTCATCCTATGGTTTAACAATGAGGAGTTGGTAGTGGATATGAATAAGGCTTAAAAGTATCCATCGAGTGATTTGAAGGAGTCCATTTACTTTATGTATAAGGTGCAAGAATTTGTAGAGGAAACTCAAGAGAAGGTATTGATAGATGACCCATTAAAGTAAAGTTTGATGCATTCTTTGAGAATGAAGAGTTAGATGAAGTAAAAAAGAGAGATGGCGACTACAGTAGAAAAGGAGAGTGGGGAAGTTATGCGAGATCTTGAGAAGGGATATAAAGGGAAGGAACCAAATGAAGCAGGGTTCCCATCACAAAATGGAGATTCAAAAATTGAACTCAAACCCCTTTCCCTTCATTCGAAATATGTGTTCTTGGAAAATAAAACAAAAGAAATTATTACCTCTTTTATGTTGACATTTTTTAAAGAGGAGATGCTGATCGAAGTGTTAAAAAGGCATAAAGAAGCAATCGAATGGGAAACATCAGACTTAAAGGGGATCAATCCGAGCTATTACACTCACCGAATTTTGATGGAGAAAGAATGTAAACCAGTGGCTTAAACCCAAAGGTGGCTCAATCCAGTGATTCAAAAAGTAGTTAAGAAAGAGGTACTCAAGCTCCTCGATTCAGGTATTATCTATCCCATCTTAGATAGTAAATGGGTGAGTCCTATGCAATGTGTTCCAAAGAAAGTGAAAATGATAGTGGTTAAGAATGAGCTTGATGAACCCATTCCATCTCGTGCAGTTATGGGTTGGAGAGTTTGCATAGATTATAGGCAATTGAATAGTGAAACTAAGAAAGATTACTTTCCCTTGCCATTTATTAATTAGATGCTATAGAGGCTAGTAGGGAATAGTTTTATTACTTTTTAGATGGGTATTTGAGATATTTACAAATCCCCATAGCACATGAGGATCAAGAAAAAATTACCTTTATCCACCCGCAATTTTCCATGACTTCATAGAAAAATTTATTGAGGATTTTATGGATAACTTCACCATTTATAGAAAAGATTTTGAGAGCTATTTAAAGTATCTCGATTTAGTGTTAGGAAGGTGTGAGAAAACCAATCTAGTGTTGAATTAGGAGAAATGCCACTTTATGGTGAGGGAAGACATTATATTAGGACACAAAATTTCAAAAAAGGGAATAGAGGTGGATAGGGCCAAAGTAACGGTAATAGAGAAACTCCTACCCCTAACCAGTGTCAAAGAAGTTAGGAGCTTTTTAGGGCATGCAGGTTTTTACTACAGGTTTATTAAAGATTTTTCTAAAATTGCCAAACCTTTGTCAAATTTACTGATGAAAGATGCTCCTTTTGATTTCACTAATGAGTGTTTGCAAGCATTTGAGACATTGAAACAGAGGCTTATTTCAACTCCATTGATTATCTCTTCTGATTAGAATTTGCCATTTCAGCTAATGTGCGATGCAAGCAATTTTGTAGTGGGAGCAGTGTTGAGATAGAGGAAGGAGAAGGTGTTTTTGTGCAATCTACTATACAAGCCATACCTTGACTGGAGCTTAGGTTAATTACACCACAATTGAGAAGGAGCTTTTAGCAATAGTCTTTGCATTTGAGAAGTTCAGATCTTATTTGCTTGGTGCAAAAATTTTGATGTGGTATGATCATAGGACATTGAGACATCTTTTTGCCAAGAAGGAGTTAAAATGAAGGTTGATTAAATGGGTACTCCTATTGTAAGAATTTAACCTAGAAATCAAGGATAAAAATGGGGTGAAAAACTTTGTGGCAGATCATCTATCTCGACTTGAGGACGATTACATTGAGAAAGGGGGGAGATTTTAGATTTTGTTTCCTAATGAACATATATGTGCTTTATTTATGTGTGAAGTTGTTGTTCCTTGGTTTGCTGATTTGACAAATTTTTCTTGCAAGTGGATACATGCCAAGGCATCATACATAGCAATAGAGGAAGAAATTAAAGGTTGATGTGAAGAATTACATTTGGGATGACCCCTATCTTTTTAAGTTATGTGCTAATCAAGTGTTGATAAGGTGCATTCCCAAGGAGGAACAAGGAGAGATCATCAAGGCATGTCATAGCGGAGATGCTGGTGGACATCACAGACCAAATAGAACGGTATCAAAAATTCTATCTTCTTATTTTTATTGGCCTACCTTATTTACTAATGTGAAAATTTATATTCAATCTTGTGATCAATTGTCAAAGGGTAGGGAATATATTTAGAGAGATAAGATGCCATTGACTAATATGCTTGAAGTAGAGTTATTTAACTTATAGGGTATAGATTTTATGGGACCTTTTTGGTGTCCTGTGGTTTTGAATATATTTTAGTGGCAGTAGACTATATGACCAAATAGATAGAAGCCGTAGCCACTAGGACTTGTGGTGCTAAGGTAGTGTTAGAATTTCTAAGAAAGAACATATTCACCAAATATGGAGCTCTTAGAGCTATCATTATTGGTGATAAACATTTTGTTAACCACCAATTTAAGGGTTTATTGAAAAAATTTGGTACCATACCCAAGTTAATGGTCAAGTGGAGGTTTCGAACCGGGAACTTAAATCTATTTTAGAGAAAATTGTCAATGCCTCTAAAAAGAATTGGTACCTTAAGCTAGATGAAGAGTTGTGGGCATATAGGATAGCATTAAGACTTCTATAGGGATGTCACCATTTAGGTTAGATTTTGCCAAGTTTTGTCACCTACTAGTCGAATTGGAAGATAAAGCTTATTGGGCTACCAAATTCTTGAACTTTGATCTTATAAGTGCATAAAATTATAGGTCGTTACAACTGAATGAGTTGGAAAAACTCAAATTTTAGGCATACAATCATGTTGCAAAGTACAAAGATAACACTAAGAAATGGCATGATTGGAAGCTGATGAAAAAGGAGTTTGTACCAGGATGAAAGTGCTCCTGTATAATAGTCAGTTGAGATTGTTTCTCGGAAAGTTGAAATCAAGGTGGAAAGGGCCTTCCGAAGTCATAGGAGCAAACAAATTTAGAGTGGTGACTTTAAAGTACCCGAGGGATGAAAAAGAGTTCAAAGTATAACGAACATCTTGTGAAGCCCTATTTTGAATTAACATTCGATGGCACTTTTAGTGAT
>JBBPFJ010000794.1:0-26303 GCA_037975025.1 Excoecaria agallocha | reverse complement strand
TTAAAGCATTTTAAGCATAAAAATAAGGGTAATACATGTCATAAAAACATGTAAAGCATAATAGATTATATATATATATATATATATAGAGTTACAAATTAAACCTTGACATAAAAGAACATAAGCATATAAGTTAAATCAGACTACCACTAAACACACGTATTGACTTTATGTGTGTAAATCAATGTGACTAGAATATAAGGGAACTAGAACATAAGTGTACAAATGAAAGCATATGTACCTGAACATGTATAAAAATATGTGCATGTGTGTGTATTTATATATAAAGGGATATAATAGGTTATGAAATACATGTAATAGATTAAAGAACATTGAAATACCATTGCAAAGTAAAATCAAACATAAGAAATTATATGTATATAATTTGGTTTATAGGACTGTTAAGTTTAAATGTCAATTTAATGCATGTATAACAGATGTAACTAGATTACAAAGGTATATAATTGTAACAAAGGAAATGTGGTGTGAAGTATAAAGGTAAATTTATACTGGTAGTGAATGTTTACCTATATTGTGTGCCTTAATGAAATATAGAAGTGCAGATATACAAGTATATATTAACTTGTAACAAAATGAATAATGGAATAAGAATTAATAGGATCTTTATATACAAGTAAAATTTTTTCCACTTTTACATTTTTTATAAGCATAAGATGCGTATACATGAATATGTATATGACTTTATACTCTTAATTGAATATTTATAATTGAGCATGTACATGATTTGATGTTGACAAATATATGCATGTGATCAAGTTAAAGATATATACTTCTTTATAGAGAAAGAAAAGTAATAAAGATTAAATAAAATAAGTTATAGTTGCCTTCATTTATGTCTAGATTATAGATAGATAGGCATGCCTATAAGGGTATCTTACAGCTACCATAGTTTCGATCCCATTTTGGTCCATAACACAGTATTAACCCCATTTGGATCTGCTTAACTAGTCCATAATATAAAGTTTATCCTAATCAAGTCTATAGTTCGATACCTTCGGGTATCTTTATTGCACCTTCGGGTACCATAGTACCGCCTGGCATCTACACCTTTAGAAAGGTGCAAGCTTAATACAAGATATAAATAAAGTATTATGAAAAGCAATATGATAGAGAAGTTATGATATTTCATGACTTAAATTAAATGTCACTTTTATATGAATCTATACATAATAAATGGAAAACATGAAATTAAATGAAGTTATATATGTAAGCACATGATTTTATAATAGTATAGTATCATAGATACGTAATTGATGTTATAATTACATAATGCTTTTTGCACTTAAGGACATAAATTGTACATGAACACTTATGATTATTAGTAGTTTATCATTAATTATAATACAAATACATTTTCGTTTTATTTATATGTTGTATACTTGATATCAAACATTGATCTGTGAATCATATCTGATTTGATATTAAAATACTTATTACTTAGATGGATTTTTTTTTTGAAATATGAATTCACAACTTATGTATACAATTTGGGTTAATTCATGGGTTAGATATAAGCTACTATTCCCAATGTGTTAATAAGCTAGAAGTGTATGTAAGAAATAAGAGAATGATAACCACATTAAGACTATTAATAAATGTATATGAAATATAGAATAGTAAAGTAACATAAATATTTATATATATTATTGAAATTATTAGCTAGAATAGGTCAATATAGATCTAATTAACTAGCTTAATCACTTAAGAACAACTATTAAGATTCAACTATAAATTTAACTTTGCATGTACACATGCATATGAAAATCATGTGAGTCACAAAGACTTGCTAAAAATAATAAATATAAACTAAGTAAATCAAATGAATGTATATACTATACATTTAAGAGTTAAATGAATGTTTTAAAGGCAATAAGGACATAAGTAAATAAGCAAATTGGTAGTAGATGATGAAATTGAATATAAGTATTACTTGTGACTATGTGAGAAATGATTGTAAGTGCACACAAATATGTAGCTTATATGATTTTACATGCTTTGATAATTACTTTAATAAGTGATTTAATGAGATAAGCATGCGATAAACCAATGGGTTAAAATTTTTTAATGATGATATAATAACTGTGCAATGGTAAGTAAGTTGCATAATATTTTGTAATGTTATGAGTGGCTATTATTTTATTACATGCTAAATTACATTGATCCTATATGTGTGCATGTTATCGATGACTTCTATGAGAGGTCATCTTCATGGTTATATGTTCCCCACTAAGTTAGTAAGCTTAGCATGGGTTTTTAATCCATTTAGGTTTAGGCTAAGGAAGTTGAGCTCATGGATCATCTGTAATATTAAAGGCTAGCATGAAAAGAAGATACTAGGATTTTCTTTAAAGTTCAAGTTTGTATAGCGTTAATGTATTCATATGAATTTATGTTATATGAAATGTAAAGTAACAGTTATGTATTGCAATCTAAACTTGTAAATTAATATTGAAATTTTATAATATCGATGTACAAATAATTTGGAATATGTTTATAAATAGTATTATGTGTGAAGGATTTATTAAGTTAAAAGTTAACTTAATATTCTGCATAGTAGATACAAGTTAGATGATAGAGGGAGCATTACAAAAAATTCCTAACCTAATTGTATATCATTGTCAATCTTGAATTTGGTCTCAAAAGAATCTTAGCTCATCAAACTTAGCTCAATAAAAACAATTTATGCCAACACTATAATCAACAAAATTCATCTCAAGGCAATAGCTCATATTTCACCATATTTTGTACCCTAAACTTGCATTTTTTTAGTTGGCTAGGAAAAAATTACAATGAAATCCTTATTGAACAAAAACCAAATAACCACCAAAAATCAAATGAAACACTTAACTATCCATTTCCATAGTCTTAAACAAGAACTAAATTGAGCTTTCTTTGTATAAGACCAATAAACAACTAATATCTATTTTCCCTTGAAAGCCCAAAACTTATTTCACGAAATGGGCTTAACTCTCCAGTACACACAACAATCAACCCTTAAAATTAAATTATAACAAGTATTGACAAAATCTAAACTCCTTTTTTACCCAAAATACAAACCCAACCTTAATAAAGGGGCACTATTCTAAGGGGAGGCAAAAATCATTTTAACCTAAAGGTAGTTTTAATGTGTGTAATAATAAAACAAGTATGCATTTAGCATACTAACATAATAGGCTTAAAGGGCTAGCAAGAGACTATGAAATTAAGGAAGGAAAAGTCATTTAAAGAGCTAAACAAAGAAGGGCTGCCTATATCATTTTCTAGGTTGTATTTCATCCGAGGGTCACTTTGATGGGTAATCAAAAATGTTTTAGTACCATTATCAGAAACATCATCTATCTCATTATCATTGCCAGAAGCACTCATTTCATTTGCTTACCTTAAGCTAAACCCATGCTTCGTAAAAGGATCCTTAACGACTATATTGCACCGTAATTTGACCTTTTTATCCAATAGACATAATGACCTTAAAGCTGGTCCCATCTAAAGTTGTGGCATATGGAGCACTCTCATAATTATTGTAATCAACCCCCTAAATTCGATCTTCTTTCCATAACTTAAAATAGACTTCTTCATTTGCTTGTATAACCATGGGATAACATTTACCCTTATGCCCCTTTCCATGGTAAATAGGAAAAACAAATCCGATGCTATAACATTGCTAGGGCAAGATGTCCTCATAAAAATCGATAAAGTCATTACTCTGTGTAAGTACTATGCAAAGGTGTGAGGAGATTCATTGACTTGGTGTTGTAGGCATTAAACTATGTGTTTAGCTTCCAAAAAATGGCTCAATGTATAGTGGCATTACCCATAATGTAAATTTCACCACCCATATGCAGGTGCAAATAATGAGCTAAATCTAAAACCAAAAAATAATAAAGAGTGTCTCTGACCTTGAATTGAATGGTGCCTCTATCTTTTTTTGATAGCTTAGATGCATACTAGCTAGATGTAGTGTATTTCTTTATACCCTAGTCTCTAAGACTTAGTATGAGAAAGCCGTCAAACTCTAGGAATCAATTTATGTTTAAGTGTTGTCTTGTATTAACCGATTACATACTAAGATGTATTGGCAATGATGAATAAAATGGGGTTTGTTATATTAAATTCTTACTTTCTAATCTAAAATATAACTTCAAACAATCAATACAAGCATTAAAATTACAAAAAAATCAATTGGTTTTATAAGAATGCAAACAAACATATAAGCATGAAATGAATGGAGAATAAGGCCTACTATCCCTAGATGCAACTCTCATTGTCAAATAAAGGCATCCCCATCCAGAGTCCATAAGCACTCTCATGTCATTATAGAGATAGATGAGAACCATAAATTTTTATACCTATTCTTAAGCCCCTCAAAGTGAAACCATTATCTCAAAAGTAATTTCTAACTTTAAGTAAGTTGAATTACCTTTCCACCAAATTGTCCCAACTCTCATTGTGAAAAAATTGATTAACATATAGTGATCAAGCATACATAATAAATTAAGCATCCAATCAAACTTAAATCATCCATACTCAAACAAGATATTTATATTAATGAAGATCAATTCATACTTTCAATTCTAACAAAATAAAGTTAACCTAGATACATGTTGTCATAACAAATACACAAAGGAATAGAAACTAATATGAAGTAAAATCTAAAGAGAAAAGAAGGAAGAATGGTAAGAAACTACTTAATGCTCCTTTAAAAAAATACTTGAGTGTTGATTGACCTCGTTTGTTCTCTCTTCTTCCTAGGTGTATTCTTTTTCCTCATATTCATTCGTAATTGATTTTGAAATTAAAAATGGTAGTTTTTCTATATCTAAAATATGGTTATCTTCAGGTATTTATAGACCTAAAGATGTCCTAAAGTTGTCCTAATTGGTGACTTTTCAAAAAGGATTGGAAATCTGAAGAGGTACATGAAAAGTTGTTATGGTTGGTTTTTATGACGAGTTGGTAGACCTAAGTCGAGTTAGACAAGTTGGCAAACCTAAGTTGAGTTAGACAAGTTGGCACACCAAGGCTCTATAATGAGTCAGCACCAATGGCATGAGTAAGCACATTTCCAACTACTTTATGACTCAATTTTACACAACATAAGTCAGCATGTTGAGTCCCCATATTGCATCGACATGCCTTGTAATGAGTCGGCATAGGCTCTTGAATTTCTTCAAGACATTTTTTTCTTCATTACTTCAAAAAAATCCCCTCATTTATGCTTCATTTCATCCAAGTAGACACATTTGACTTATAAAACATACAAGACACAAAAACTATCCTAAAACTAAACAAAATACAAATAATAAACTAAATAAATAATGCAATAACAAACAAAAAATACTATATTAAATTGCATGACTTTAAATTTCCCAACACTTAAACATTGCTTGTCCTCAAGTAAGAATACAATAATCTAAGTAAAAGAACTAACAAAAAATTTATCTTCTAAGTTAGAAAAGAGTTTTCCTAAGAGTTATATTTAACATGAAAAATGCTCAAAATAAAATAGTCAAATAACTAGTTTCCAATGCTCAATAATGATAGAGTAGACAAGCTATATAGCATAAGTAATAAATTTAACTTACTATCCTAAGTTATTAAAATTAAAATCAAGAACATAGAGTTAATAGTCTAACCAAGCTATTCAACCAAGATCAACAATCTTCAAACATAGAAATTTAAGAACAAGCATAGTTATTGGGACAAAGTTAAGCTCACACATTAACTCACAATTCTCAAGGTATTTTTAGACATTTATAGAATCTGTAATAACTTAGCAACTTTATGGGTGAATTTTATGCTCTATCCCTCCCTTTTTGTTAAATCAATCTCAATGGCTGCATTTTATGCTCCATCCAATAAGATGACTTTGATATTCTCTTTGTTTTCATTTATTTTTTTTCTTTTTCTTTCATTTTTGTATAGTTTGTCCTTATCCATTATTGAAGAGTGAGCTATGCATATTATGACTGTAATTTCCCTAAGACTATAAAGGCTCTTAAACACTAAACTTAAATTATACCATCCTAATTTCAAGTGTTGCTAGAAGAGTAACTAAACATCCTAGGACTTTGAAAATAACAACAAAAGATAGTAAGAAAAGCTTAAAACTATATTACATGAAACTTAAGATTCTGCCAATTGATCATCAAAAACAAGCTAATGACATAGCATTAGTATGCACATAAACATGCCAAGATAAACTTAGAAGAAAAACTTAAACTAAAAACAAAGAAGATAAATGAACAAACATGCATCAACTTAGCATAGCTATATACATGCAAAACAAAATACTAAACACATGTAACAAGGTATAAACATAAAACATAAACATCCCTCCCCATACTTAAGCTTCACATTATCCCTAATGTAAACTTAAAATAAAAAGAGAAGGAAAATAAAGCTTCCTTTAGTCATTCAAAGGAGAAGGTAGAGGAGAGCCAACTACATAGCCCCGTTTGAGCAATAAAAGTATCCACTTTTTACTCCATCCTTCTTTGCCTCCTATCAAGATTTAGAGTCATAATCTCTATTGAGCTTAATTGATTCTTCATTGATTGTTGGTTTTCCAATACTTGCTCCCAAATCCTTGAAGATCTAAGGTGAGAACGATGAGCTTGACCATGAGAAGGGCCATAAGTTGGCCTACTTTCACTAGTATAAGATGGGGCTAGAATGATAGCCAAGGATTCATAAGTTTCCCCCTCTTGAGCCATATCAAAATCCTATCCCCCCTTCTTCTTCACTCACTTCCTCCTCTTCCTCACTCTTTTGAGATGGTGGTGGTGCCAATCCCCTCAAACATGAGCAAGAATGTGTAGGAATGAACCTCAAAAAGGCATCAACTACTTTACCTCTAACCAAAGTCTGTTTTATAAAAAAATGTACACTTAAACACAAGAGTAAATACATTCAAATCAATATTCAAAGCCTTAGCAATAATGGCTACCATATGACCACAAGAAATAGGGTTATCCTTCCTATTGGTGCATGCAAGCATTTGGTTAAAAACCCAATAAATCCAACAAACTTGCTTATTATTATAAATGCACCACATACAAAATAAATTTTGATAAGAAACCCTATTGAATTCAGACTTATGAAAAATCATATAAGCAAAGACCTTATGCAATGCCAAAATTTCAAGTCTTTTATGAACATTGCTTTCCCTTTTTTTAGGTTAGAATGGGGTCCTTAAATCAGTAAAAAATGCCCAAAAGGCATTAACATCAAAATCTTTAGCAGGCTCACACACCATCTCTCTTAAAATAAAAAACTCTATGCATAAATGAATAATTAAGAGTATATTTTTCTCCTAACAAACGGAATGTCAACACCCTAAAATCATGTTCATTCACCTTTAAAGTAGTGTAAAACTCCATTAACACATTAATATAAGTGGGTTCATACATAGAAAGAAATCAAACAAGACCACATAAAGATAAAAAAGCATTAAGAGTTTCAAGCATAACAATATCCTTCAAAAGGCTAGTAGAAAGATATTTACAAGACACAATTTCTCTTAGCTTAAGAGAAATAAATCTAACACCTTCCTCATAAAAAGCTTTCTCTTAAGGCTTTAATGAAGTAGATCCTTTTGTTCTTGGCATTTTCAGTGGTGACATAAAAAAAGACTCAAAAGAAAATGAAAAATAATCTTGGTGATGAACACATAAAAGAGAAAGAATAAAAAGAAGTAAAAAATTGATAATAGAGGTTTTAAGAGAAATAAGTGAGAGAAAATTGAGAAAAAGTAGGAAAGAAGAAAGAAAAAAGTTATATTTATAAAGTAATTACTCTATTGGGATATGCAAAAGGCTACAACAACAAAGAAAAATGAAGACTTGTATTTTTAGGGAAATAAATTTCTAAAAGGGATGAGAAAAAATAGGTAAGGTATGACTTTTTATGGGAAAAGGCACAACCTTTTAGGGCTTTTCAAACCTTTTCAAAGTAATTGGAAAAGGAAAATGAAAAAAATGATAATAAATGAAGAATAAAAACAAAAACTAAAACGGGACAATTAAGATATATAAAGTAGAGAAAAAATCGGACAGAATGGGATTGATCACTAGTCGGCACACCAGGGATGACTCGGCACAAATGGTCTCTATAATAAGTTAGCACACTGGTGATGACTCAACATAAAGGTGTTTCTTCAGAAATTGGCATAATGATTGATAGCTCAATACAAATCGGTCCTTCATGACTAGGCATATAAATCGGCATAGCCCATAAGTTAGCACACTAACTTTCTATAATGAGTCGGCACAATGGTGATGACTCAACCACCCTGCCTAAAAACACAAAAATAAAAACTACCAAATACTCAAAGTGAAAACATTAAGCCATCAAAAATAATGTGTAAATAAGAAATAAAAACACATAAAATAGATAAAGAATAATCATACTTATAAATATACTAAAACTAGTTATAAAGAAACTTGTGTAAATACAATAATAAAGCAAACTTGTATAAAATACTAAAAACATTAAGAAGTTTAAGAAATGAGCTCCTTAGGTGTAGAGAAAGCAAGCAAATTCACCTCACCCACAGACTCACCAATGCAATATGGCTTGAGGTGATGACCGTTAACTTTGAAAACCTCTCCCTTGTCATTCTTAATATCAATTGCTCTAAACTCATATACTTTAACCACTTTAAAAGGACCAAACCATCAAGACTTGAGCTTCCCAAGAAATAACCCCAATCATGAGTTATAAAGAAGCACCAAATCACTTATGTGAAACTCTTTTTTAAGAATATAATTGTCATGCCACATTTTGGTATGATCCTCATATAATTTTATATTCTCATATGCATTCATCCTCTCCTCTAATTCATTTAACTAAAGTAACCCCTTTGCACCAGCTTGCTTCATATCAAAATTCAAAGCCCTTGTTGCCCAATAGTCCTTGTGTTCATGCTCAATTGGCAAGTGACAAGACATGCCATATATAAGTTCATAGGGGGCAAGACTTATTGGTATTTTAAAGACTATCTTATAAGTCCAAAGAGCATCATCTAACTTCAATACCCAATCCTTTCTAGATTAAAAAACTATTTTTTCTATGATCCACTTCAATTCCCTACTACTTACTTCCACTTGGCCACTAGTTTGAGGAAGATATGGAGTAGCCACCTTGTGTCTCACCCCATACTTCTTCAATAGACCATCAATCAAATTATTACAAAAATAGGAACCTCTATCACTAATAATTGCTCCAAGAGTACCAAACCTAGGAAAAATAACCTTCTTGAGCATTTTCCTAACCATTTTCGTATCATTAGTGAGAGTAGGCATTGCCTCTACCCATTTAGATATATAGTTTACCATAACCAAGATATACTTATTACCTAAAGAACTAGGGAAAGGACATATGAAATTCATCCCCCAAGCCTCAAATATCTCAACCTCTAATACTCCTTTCAATGACATCTCATTCTTTCTTGTTGTACCATCAATCCTTTGGCATCTATCACATATAAGCATAAGTTCTCTATCATATTTAGATAAAGTAGGCCACAAAAAACTAGATTGAAGTACCTTAGAAGCTATCATTGATATAACAAAATGACCACCAACCTTCATAGAATGGTAATGATTCAAAATGTCTTTAACCTCATCTTGGGGAATACATCTTCTAATCAATCCATATGTACACCTCTTATAAAGCAATAGATTTTCCCAATAATAAAACCTGCAATCATGAAAAAACCTTTTCATTTGATTATAATTTAAACTGTATGAAAGGATGCCACTTATCAAGCAATTGGCAATATTAGCAAACCAACATATCTCTTTGGACACCACATACAAAAGGTGTTCACCATGAAAACTTTCATCTATAAGTACACCATCATCATGCATCTTTGATCTATCTTGATCTAACCTTGACAAGTGATTCATCCTAAGGTTCTCACTCCCTTTCTTATCTCTAATTTCCCAATTGAATTCTTGAAGCATCAAAATCCACCTTAAAAGCCTTGGCTTTGTATCCTTCTTACTTAAAAGGTACTTAAGGGTAGCATGAATACACTATAACCTTTTGCCCTACTAGATAAGCCCTAAACTTGTTAAATGTATACACAATAGCCAATAACTCTTTTTTTATTATGGCATCGTTGATTTGAGAACCATCTAACAACTTACTTGCATAATATATCACATATGGTTTACCATCCTTTCTTTGCCCCAAAACTACCCTTATGGTGAAATTGCTTACATCTCACATAATCTCGAATGGTTCATCCCAATTAGGTGGTTACAAAATAGGTGCTGAAACTAGGGCTTTCTTCAACATTTCAAATGCATTAAGGCAAGCTTTCTTAAACACAAAATCTGCATTCTTTGCTAAAAGATTACATAATGGCTTTGCTATCTTTGAGAAATCCTTTATAAATCTCTTATATAATCCCACATGGCAAAGGAAACTTCTAATATCCTTTACACTCTTTGGAGGTGGAAAATTGGCTATCACTTCAATCTTTGCTTTATCTACTCCAATCTCGTTACTTGATATAGAATGACCAAGAGCAATACCCTCTTAAGCCATGAAGTGACATTTTCCTAATTAAGCACCAATGCATACTTCATATATCTATCAACAACTTTAGAAAGATTCTATAAATAATGATAAAAGTTAACTCTATAAACACTAAAATTATCTATAAAGACTTCAACACATTCATCTAGCAAATCACTAAAAATGGAAAACATACATCTTTGAAAAGTAACAGGGGCATTGCATAGACCAAATGCCATATGCCTGAAGGTAAAAGTTTTGTAAGGACATGTGAATGTAGTTTTTTCTTGATCCTCGGGATGAATAGGTATTTGGTAAAAATCAGTTAAACCATTTAAATAACAAAAATGTGAAATATTAGCTAGCATCTCTAAGGCTTGATCTAAAAAGGGTAAAAGAAAGTGATCTTTTCTAGTAGCCTTGTTAAATTTCCTATAATCAATACACATATGCCATCCTATGATAGTTCTAATAGGAATTAAATTATTAGATTCTTTATTAACTACTATCAAGCCTGCTTTTTTAGTAACCACTTGAATGGGGCTTATCTATTTACTATCACCAATGGAATATATGATACCATTATCTAAGAGCTTGATCACTTCCTTCTTAACTAGCTCTTTAAGAGTAGGATTCAAAAACCTTTGACCCTTAATTGAAGGCTTAGCATTATCTTCTAAAATAATTCTATGTATATAAATTTTAGGGCTAATTCCTTTCAAATCATTTATAAAATGGCCAATAGCATTCTTATACTTAAGTAAAATATCTCTTAATGCATCTACTTAATCATCAGGCAAAGATGAATTAACTATAAAAGGAAATTAATAATTTGAATCAAGAAAAACATATCTCAAATTTGATGGTAGAGGCTTAAGCTCTAACTTTTCTTTTTCCTTTGGAGAGGCACCTTTTTGGTCATCATTTTGCTTTAAGGGTTCAAACCTTGAGGGCCTATGAAAAGGAAATGATTGAGCCTCTAATTGATTCATGATAGTCTTATTACTTACATAAGGCTCAATAGGCTCTTACCTCAAATAATCATACATAACATCCTTAACTCATTCATCAATAATATCAAAAAAATCAATTCTATTAACACTTTCTATTAGTGAAGATCTCATCATTTTAAAACCATTAAATTCCACACTTTCATTATCCATTTCTAAGGTAATCTTACTTCTTTTCATATTAATGATAGCACCAACCGTAATTACGAAAGGTCTCCTAAATAGTATAAGAATTTCTATGTCCTCTTCCATATCTAACACAACATAATCTGCTGGTATGATAAACTTGCCTACCTTTGTAGGCACATTTTCAATAATTCCTAAGGGATGAGTAATGGTTTTGTTAGAAATAGACAAACACATACTAGTGGACTTAATTTCACCTAAATCCAATCACTTATAAATATTATAAGGCATAAGACTAACACTAGCTCCAACATCATAAAGAGCTTTTTCAAAGGGTACACCACCTATAACACAAGGAACCGTAAAACAACCCGAATCCTTTTACTTAGGTGGAGGCTTAGAGTACATAGCTTTTGATTCTTCCACTAACAAAACTAAACCATAATCTTCTATCTTACTCTTATATTATTGTAATGTCTTTTAAAAACTTTCCTCATTAAGGCATATCTCTTATAGCATCTATGAATGGAATAATTATGGTTAAATTATTAAGGTAATTTAGAAACTCGCCAAATTGCTTATCTAGATTACGTCTCAAGAATCTTTAGGAAAAGGAAAATTTTTAAGATCTACTCTAGGTTCATTCTTCTAATTAGGTTGGTCATCTTTCTTTCCATCTTCTTTAAGCTTCACATCATCATTATTACCATTAATCAAATTATGCTTAATAGACTCATTAGATTTACTTTTAAACTCGTTAACTTGAGTTAGCACTTTTTTACCTCTTACCTCATTATTATTAACCTCATTACCACTTCTTAGTGTAATTACTTGACAAGTCTCTGTGTGTGGGAACTCAGGGTTGGCTAGGTAACTTTCCTATGGGTTGAAAACTTAAAGAGGCTTATTAGGTAATTTGCATCTCTAAGATCCTATTATGGGTAGCAATTTGTTCAAGCTTTGCATTGACATGCTTAAACTGCTTATCATTATTTTTATTAGTGGTAATTTGTTAACTAATAAATTGTTCAATAAGAGATTTAGGATGGGAATTTGGTTAGGAGGGATCAAATGGTTGCTTCATAGGAAAACCAGATGGGTTTTATGGTCTAGGCATAGGGTTACTTGGAGGATTGAGTTGTGATGAAATGTTAGCTCAAAAAAATCCAAAGTAGTTCCTCCATTAGGGATTATAGGAATTAGAGTTGAGTATTCCCTTTGATTGAAATTGCCTTAAACATAATTAGCTTCTTCACTATTACTCATTGTGCATTGTGTATAGAAGCCAAATACTCCACACAACTCACAAACAACACTTGAATTATTTACTTACCAATTTGGTGAGTGCATCTACCTTTGATGTCAACAAGTTAATGGTATCAAGCTCTAAGACTGCTTTTCCAATAGCCATGGTTGGTTCATCTCCCATGTAACCTTATGATGCAAGTTCTTTAAGCAAAGTGGTCGCTTCTTTTGCTATTTTGTCCATCCATTTGCCACTTGAGGCTGTATGAATTATATTTATATTTTCATCCGTCAAACCATCATAAAAAATTTAAGGAACCATCTAATTAGGCGAGCCATGATGAGGACATTACTATTGAAGTTCCTTATATCTCTCCCATAGTGCATAAATAATCTCATTTGTATGTTTCGTAAAAGTTATAATCTCATTTCTGAAATTTGATGTCTTATGGGATGGAAAATACTTATTTAGAAATGCTTGCTTCAATTGATCCCATGTGGTAATGGACTCACTAGGCAAACTAGCCAGCCATAATTATGCCTTATCCATAGAAAAGGGAATAATTGAATTCTAATTGCATCATTCGTGACTCCATTTATTTTGAATGTTACGCACACATTAAGAAAGGCTAATATGTAGGTATAAGTATCTTCTCTTTGGAGACCACCCAACTGATTATTCTAAATCATTTGGATTATACTAGGCTTGATATCAAAGTTATTGTTAGGAATTGTAGGTGCCACAATGCTTCCAAAACTCCCTAAAACATTAGGCATAATGAAATCTCCCAAAGTACGCATATCTTGTTCAACCATAGTATTAGAAATTTGGTCTTCCTCTTTTTATTAGTCTTGATTGTTAGTATAAGCCCTAGCCCTAATGCATTGTAATAAAATACTTTAATTAATAAAATGAGGCATTTGTTTTATCCATTGTATTCCTGTGCATAACAATTGATAGAACTATCCAAGAATGTTGTTTCGGTTTAAGTTATCATGTGTGAGGCACATGGTTGTAAGACCTTGAAATAAATGAGACATCATTCTAAATATCCCTAGTCAGTCATTGTTATAGGAATAACAATGAATTAAGACTAGTATGCTCTCTCTGATATAATGACTTCTGTCTTACGGATCATTAGGACAAGAGTGTCAATCAGAGATCATAGATACATGTTAAAGAACATAGTATCTGGATTCGATCCGCTCATGAGAACACTACATGGTACAAGTCATAAGTGGTTCTCATATGCAAGTTTTGTATCGGAGTTCTTAGACCTAAAATCTCTATTAAAACTCTTTATGAATTAATGTGTGCTTTGACATACACCTAACGTGCTCGTAACAGAGTGACAAGTACGGGTATGATTGGGTATGCATTGATTCATGTTAGAGAGCATGAGAGAAGTGAAGGGATTACCCTTCTCGATAAGAGAGAAAATATCACCGGCCACTTGATCAGTGAACTGAGAAGTGTATGGCCATACCGAGATGAAATAATGAGTAATCATTATTTATCTGAGAGTTCAGTGTCACTGGAATATCAAGAAAGGAATTAATATATATAAGGATGACTAGTTCCATGCCTTATATTAATTCTGATATTTATGGGTAAGGGACTATGCAAAATTGCATTAGGTCACTAAATGCCATATGCATTTTCATTTAATTTGGAATGTTATAATATCTTGCTAGAGAATATATATAGCCTTTGAATTAATTCATTAGTTCATTGCCAACATTAAATGGACCTATAGGATCGGACACAAAGCATTGGGCTTAAAATATTTAAATAAAGTATTGGGCATTAATTTGGGCTTTTAATTAAAGTCAAATTAATGTATGTAATGGGCATCATAAATGCTATTGGACCTTGGCCCATGAGAGAGAAAAATTCAGCCCACAAGGTTTAATTTCAATTAATTAATTATCTTGTATTAATTAAGTTAATTGAGTATTAAAGCCTAAAAGAATTTAAATTAAATTAAATCATTTAAATAATATAAGGAGTGACCGAAATTCCAAGATGAAAATCAAGGAATTTTGGCACATGCTCATTATCTTTATTAAGTGATTTTATTTAATTAAATGTCTTGTGTTTTATTTCAAATTTGAATTTTAAATTCAAAGGAGTTTAAATCAATATATATTACTTATTTTAGGAAGTGATTGAGATTGAATTAATTATCTTGAGATAGTAAAGTTCAAATCAAACACTTGCCAAAAGATAAGGATATATATAAAAGAAATAAAACCCTAAGGAGACCAAAGAGAAAAAAAACGCGAAACCCTTTTTCTAGGTCTTGGCGTGAATTCTTCTCTCCCTCTCATAATATTCTTTTGGCCAATTTTCACAAGGAGAAATGATTGTTCCTCATTCTCTTGTGATCTTGGGTAGTAATAGCAACCTAAGAGAAGTACAAAATCAAATTTTGTAGCTTCAAACTATAGCCATTACACAATACCTTAAAAGAGAGCTAGCAATCTCGATTTTAAGCCGACGGTGCAATTGTGTGTGTGAGAATACAGGGAGTAGCGTAAAAGGCTGTTCCTTGGCATTGGTGATCGAGATCTAAGGCGGACAAAGTCATCTTAGTTGCTGGTCATCACCAAATTCAAGATTTAAAAGGCATCAAAAGTTGTAAGTTTCAAAAACCCTAAAATTGCATGTTTCATTTCATGCTACGGATTTGTATGGTATGTATGATGAAAAATTTTGTTTTTCTGCAGCATTATCATCACATTCATACCATTTCATATTCCTTCAGTGGTATCAGAGCCTAAACATGCTTATTTTAGTACTTTAGATGCATGAAAAAATTAATTAAAAATCGTCATTATGAAAACATGTAAATCTGAAATTTTCTGTTTTGAGTTTTTTGCATTGTTTTGGTGTAAAAGCGATTTTAATTGATTAGATAGGTATTATAATTAATATGACATGTTAATATACTGTCCTAAGATGTTCTAGGAGCTATTAATGGTCAGATTTAATTGCTAATACCTGATGGTACATGTTAATATTAAAACTAGGTACATTTTGGCATGTTAATTGTAAGTTTAACAACTAGTTTTAAATATTAAATGTAAAAACGATTTTGGAATGTTTGTAAGTTATTTTTAAAGATTAAATATCAGGTCTGGACATATTTTAAATTTGGTTTTAATTCTGGTCCATGACAATTTAATTGATTAATTTTAAAATCACTTAAAACTATGTTTAGTTTGTGTTTGTTACATGTTTAATCAACATTGTTTGTTTTGTTTTGATTAAAATGGTAAAAACACATTTAGATTAAAATGGTACAGAATATTAAATCAATATTTATGACCTTATTTAATTTATTAAATGACTCATAAAATTGTTTTAAGTATTTGTGCATTTTTTGTGGCATCACATAAGCATTAAACAACTAGTTTTGTTGTTTGTTTGTTTTATATGCATGCCGTGTACCATATATATATGTTCTTCATGATTTTGTGTTTTAATTCATGTTGGTACATATTATATGTATTTTTAATGTTTATGGCCTTGATGACATAAAATTAAAAATGGCAAAATTGGAAATTATACTAGAGTTGATTTATGGCACAAATCTAACTAGTTTGTGTTTTGGGCTTTTAAGAGAACTTATTCAATAAGAGGATTTAGTCCATTGGACTTCGGCCCAGACCCATGACGGGGTCATCTCTTAAAGGTTCAAGTACACAATTTTCATTAATGGGCTTGGCTAAATTAATTAAAATTAGACTTTATTTGATCCATGAATGCTATGTATATTTATTTGCTTGTTTGGTGTGATGAATGGATATGCATGGTGCATTCATGGGCCCTAGGTTTTGTAATTAAATATGGCCTACGAGCCATTATATTTTATTGTAAAAGTTTCATTTATTTCTTAGAATAGAATATACTTGAAGACTTTGTAAATCAAGACGAAGCCCACCGGAGTGGAGAAGCCCAACTCGAAGATTCTTATGTAATAGTATAGAATCTTAGTTGTAGGTTTTTAAGCCCATGTTTGTCAAGCTTTACTTTATGCAATTATTTATATATGCATGCTATGTATGGATGACAAAGCGTATGCCATGTAAGCCGTAATAAAATGAATCCCTAAAATAGTAAGTCACAAAGTTGCCTTCCTAATTCGAAACACGTCAAGGCATCGATCATCGGTCACGTAGACTAGGAGTCCTAGATGCGCCCGATTATCTTTATGAGGCATGGGTTGTGAATGTAGGTTGGACTTAACATGGAAAGGGATGCCCGGACCTAGGCAACTAATAAATGGGTTGTGCTATAACATCTTAAGATGTTAGCCCATTTGATCCAAGAGTCATGTACGAGACATGATTGGAGTTTTCCTACCTAAGTAACTTAACTTATTAGATGTACAAGCTCAGCTTGACTAATAAGTTGTTGTGAAAAGTGGATCTTGGCCCACATTAAATCACTAGCGCGAATTATTTAAAGGGATATTAATTTGGTTTGTGGGATCATAAATAAGACCTCATTTAATCTTGCTAAATTTTATTGTAGATTGAAAATGGCATCTTCAAACAACAATTTCTCATTGTGATCGGTCCTTGAAAAGGACAAATTGAATGGATCCAATTTCATAGACTGGTCTCAAAACTTAAGAATAGTTCTTAAGCAAGAGAAAATGTCGTATGTTTTGGATGCACCCTTGCCTGAAGAACCTGGTAGGAACGCCTCTGTGGTTCAAAATGAAACTTTTGAGACCAAGAAGAGCGACTCCAATGATGTGACCTGTCTGATGCTGGCCACTATGGTGCCTGACTTGCAAAAGCAATTTATGGACCGAGAGTCTTATGCGATCATGGTGCACCTCAAGGAGATGTTCCAAGAGCAAGCTCGTCACGAGAGATTCGTGACAACAAAGACCTTAATTTCTTGTAAGATGGCTGCGGGTACTCCTGTTAGTACCCATGTACTCAAGATGAAAGGGTATGTTGATACTCTTGAGAAGCTTGATACTCTAGTGCCAAAGGAATTGGCTACTGACTTGATCTTAGGTTCATTAACTGATGATTATGATCCATTCGTGATGAATTATAACATGCATGCAATGAAAAAATCAGTCATTGAGCTTCATGGGATGCTTAAGAATGCTGAAGAGAACATTCGAAAGACTAATCCCGTATTGATGGTTCAAGGGGGCATTAAGAAGGGACCCGCTAAGGGAAAGGGAAAGGGAAAGGTAAAACCCAAGAATGTGATGGAATATGACATGGTATGATAATCATGATAGCACAGCGGAAAAACAAAAATTTGATCATACATACCATACATATCCAAAGATAGGAACGAAAACATGCAATTTTAGGGTTTTGAAACTTACAATAGATGATGCCTTTTATTCTTTGATTTTGTGATGTCCAGCAACCAAGATGCCTTTATCCACCTTAGATCTCGATCACCAATGCCAAGGAATAGCCTTTTGCACCACTCCCTCTATTCTCACACACACAATTACACCGTCGGCTTAAAAACGAGATTGCTAGATCTCTTTTTCGGTATTGTGTAAGGGTTATAGTTTGAAGCTACAAAACTTGATTTTGTACTTCTTTAGATTGCTATTACTGCTCAATAACACAAGAGAATGAGGAACAATCCTTTCTCCTTGTGAAAAATTGAACAAAAGAATTAAGAGAGAAAGAGTCACTATTCACGAGTTACTATTCACGAGTTACTATTCATGCCACAAAAAAATTAGGTTTAGGGTTTTATTTCTTTTAATATATATGCTTATCCTTTGGCAAGTCATTAATCTGAATTCAACTATCCTAAGATAATTAATTCAAACTCTATCACTTCCTAAAGATAAGTAATATATTTTGAATTAAACTCCTTTGAATTTAAATTCAAATTTGAAATAAAACATAAGACATTTAAATAAATGAAATCACTTAATTAAATATATAAGTGATTTAATTTAATTTAAATTCCTTTAGGCTTTAATATTCAATTAACTTAATTAACACAAGATAATTAATTAATTGAAATTAAACCTTATGGGCTGAATTTCTCTCTCTCATGGACCAAAGCCCAATAGCAATATTATAACCCATTACATACATTAATTTGACTTTAATTAAAAGCCCAAATTAATGTCCAATACATAATTTAAATATTTTAAGCCCAATGCTTTTGTGTGCGATCCTATAGGTCCATTTAATGTTGGCAATGAATTAATAAATTAATTCAAAGGCTATATATATTCTCTAGCAAGATATTATAGCATTCCAAATTAAAAGAAAATGCATATGGCATTTGGTGACCTAATGCAATTTCGCATAGTCCCTTACCAATAAATATCAGAATTAATATAAGTCATGGAACTAGTCATCCTTATATACATTAATTCATTTCTTGATATTCCAGTGACACTGAACTCTCAGATAAATAATGATTACTCATTATTTCATCTCGGTATGGCCATACACTTCTCAGTTCACTGATCAAGTGGCCGGTGATATTTTTCTCTCTTATCGAGAGGGGTAATCCCTTCACTTCTCTCATGCTCTCTAACATGAATCAGTGCATACCCAATCATACCCGTACTTGTCACTCTGTTACGAGCACGTTAGGTGTATGTCAAAGTACACAGTAATTCATAAAGAGTTTCATAGAGATTTCAGGTCTAAGAACTCCGATACAAAACTTGCATATGAGAAACACTTATGACTTGTACCATGTAGTGTTCTCATGAGCGGATCGAATCCAGATACCATGTTCTTTAATATGTATCTATGATCTCTGATTGACACTCTTGTCCTAATGATCCGTAAGACAGAACTCATAAGATCAGAGAGAACATACTAGTCTTAATTCATTTGTTATTCCCATAACAATGACTGACTAGGGATATTTAGAATGATGTCTCATTTGTTTCAAGGTCTTACAATCCATGTGCCTCACACATGATAACTTAAACCGAAACAACACTCTTGGATAGTTTTATCAATTGATATGCACAGGAATACAAAGGATAAAACAAATGCCTCATTTTATTAATTTCAAGTGTTTCGTTACAATGTATTGGGGCTAGGGCTTACACTAACAATCTCCCACTAGCACTAGTCCCAATTGGGCATAGCCCTAAGACCGAATGCTCTCAAATGAGCTTCGTGCAGATTTGGACGTAACTGTTTCGTCAAAGGATCTGCTACATTGTCTTCACTTGATATCTTGCTAACCTTGACGTCCCCACAATCAATGATTTCTCTGATCAGGTGGTACCTTCTGAGTTATGTGTTTGGATTTCTGGTGTGACCGTGGGCTCCTTAGCCTGTGCGATGGCCCCGTTATTGTCACAGAAAATTTCTAATGGATCTAGGATGCTTGGGACCACTCCTAATCCATTAATGAAATTTTTAATCCAAACAGCCTCTTTTGCAGCCTCACTTGCTGCAATATACTCAGATTCTGTAGTTGAGTCGGCAACGGTTTCTTGCTTTGAGCTTCTCCAGCTGACAGCACCACCGTTCAAAACAAAAACAAACCCAGATTGCGATCTAGAATCCTGAGTACTGGTCTGAAAAGCAGCATCGGCATAACCTTGTATGACGAGCTCTTCTTGACCACCATACACCAAGAAGTGATCCTTAGTCCTTCGCAGGTACTTAAGGATCCCTTTTACAGCAGACCAGTGCTTCTCACCAGGGTCTTGCTGAAACCTACTGGTTATACTCAGTGCATGAGCAACATCCAATCTAGTACATAACATAGCGTACATGATAGATCCAATAGCAGATGCATATGGGATTCTACTCATGTTGTCCCTTTCCTCTTTGGTTTTAGGGCACTGTTCTTTAGTCAAAGGAACTCCCAAAGCCAAAGGTATGTACCCTTTCTTTGAGTCTCCCATACTAAAAATGCTTTAGTACTTTGTCTATGTACTTTTCTTGACTTAAAGTCCCAAAAGCCGATTCGATCTATCTCTATAGATTCGAATACCAAGTATTGTCTCGGCTTCACCTAAGTCTTTCATTGAGAAACATTTTCCCAACCATTGCTTAACCTTTTGCAATGTTGGAATATCATTCCCAATGAGAAGGATGTCGTCCACATATAGGACCAGAAATACTACTATGCTCCCACTAACCTTCTTGTACACACAAGGCTCATCTTCGTTCTTGATGAAGTCAAATTCTTTGACTGCCTCATCAAAGTGAAGATTCCAACTTCGGGATGCTTGCTTTAATCCATAAATGGATTTTTGAAGCTTGCATACCTTCTTAGGATGCTTGGGATTGACAAAACCTTCAGGCTGTGTCATATACACATCCTCAAGTAAATTTCCGTTAAGGAAAGCAGTTTTGACATCCATTTGCCATATCTCATAATCATGATATGCAGCTATGGCAAGCAAGATCCTAATGGACTTGAGCATGACTACAGGTGAAAAGGTCTCGTCATAGTCTATACCATGAGTTTGTCGAAAACCTTTTGCTACTAGTCTACCTTTGTAGGTCTTATCAGCTTTTAGTTTGAATAACCACTTGCATTCAATTACCTTAGCACCTTCTGGTGGATCAACCAAGGTCCAAACCTGGTTATCGTACATTGATTGCATCTCGGATTTCATGGCTTCAAGCCAATTATCCGAGTCTGGGCTTTTAATAGCTTCTCGGTAGGTAGTAGGATCCTCACGATCTACTAACTCAATAGTGTCACTGTCAATGATTAGAAATCCATATCTCTCAATCTCCTGACGTATCCTACCAGACCTTCTAGGTACTTGTGTAATGGGTTCTTGTTCCACAACTGGTTGTGAACTTGATCCCATTTCCAAACCATCCTCTATAGGAGCTTGTGGCACTTGAATTTCTCCAAGTTCTACTTTACTCCCACTGTCTTTCTTGAGAAGGAATTCCTTTTCCAAGAAAACAGCCTTGCGAGCAACAAATACTTTGTTCTCGGCTTGTGAGTAAAAGTAGTATCCCTTTGTTTCTTTGGGATAGCCCACAAACAAGCAGACAGTCGATTTGGACTCTAGTTTGTCAGATGTTAATTTCTTAACATGTGCTTCACAGCCCCAAATCTTGAGAAAAGATATATTAGGTTCTTTCCCAGTCCATACCTCGTATGGTGTCTTCTCAACTGCTTTAGTTGGAGTACGGTTCAATAGAAACGCAGCAGTTTCTAATGCATAACCCCAAAAAGAGATAGGAAGATTAGCTTGACTCATCATAGATCGAACCATGTCCAACAGAGTTCGATTTCTCCTTTCGGACACACCATTCCATTGCGGTGTTCCAGGAGGAGTGAGCTATGAAATAATACCACACTCTTTTAGATGATCATCAAACTCTTGGCTTAAGTATTCGCCACCTCGATCTGATCGAATGGCTTTTATACTTTTGCCAAGTTGGTTTTCTACTTCGTTCATAAACTCCTTGAATTTCTCAAAAGTTTCAGACTTGTACTTCATTAGATAGACATAGCCACATCTACTGAAATCATCTGTGAAAGTCACGAAGTAGCTAAAACCACTTCTAGCTTGTGTACTTAATGGTCCACATACATCGGTATGTATTAGTTCCAATAAGCTATTAGTCCTTTCACCTTTCTTGTTAAAAGGACTCTTTGTCATTTTTCCATGCAAACATGGCTCGTATGTGTCATAAGACTCTAAGTCAAATGACCCAAGCACTCCAGTTTTGTGGAGTCTTGAAATGCGTTTTTCGTTTGCATGTCCTAAACGACAATGCCAAAAGTAAGTAGGGTTCAATTCGTTTGATTTAACCCTCTTTGTATTAATGTTGTATATCGACTCTTTGTTTTGTAAATCAAGGATATAAAGGCCATTTTGCAACATGGCATTGCCATAAGAAATGCCTTGGCGACGAATATGAGCATTGCCATTTTTAATAACAAAATCAAATTCATCATTATCCAAACATGAAACTGAAATAATGTTTCTGCTCATAGCAGGCACATAATAACAATTATTCAAAACAATACAAAGTCCGGAAGGTAAAGTGAGGTGATAGTCGCCTATCTCCATGGCAGCAACTCGTGCTCCATTCCCCACACGGAGGTCCACTTCATTCTTCCCAAGTAACCGCCTATTTCTTAGCCCCTGCACATTTGAACAAATGTGAGAACCACAACCGGTATCCAATACCCAAGTGGTAGAAATAGAAAGGTTAATTTCAACAACAAAAATACCAGAACTGGACGCCTTGGCTCCATTCTTCTTTTGTTCTTCCTTGAAGAGAGCGCAATTCTTCCTCCAATGCCCTATCTTGTTGCAATGGAAGCAAGTGCTCTCACTCTCTTTGAGTTTTGGCGCCTTGGGCTTGGATTGGGCCTGAGGTGCACTCCCACTTGACTTGGGTTTTGCCTTTCCCTTTCCCTTTCCCTTAGCGGGTCCCTTCTTAATTCCCTTTTGAACCATTAGAACGGGATTGGTCTTTCGAATGTTTTCTTCAGCATTCTTAAGCATCCCATGAAGCTCAGTGACTGACTTGTTCATTGCATGCATGTTATAATTCATCACAAATGGATCATAAGCAGCAGGCAATGATCCTAAGATCAAGTCAGTGGCCAATTCCTTTGGCACTAGTACCTCAAGCTTCTCAAGAGTATCAAGATACCCTTTCATCTTGAGTACATGGGTACTAACAGGTGTACCCTCAGCCATCTTGCAAGAAATTAATGCCTTTGTTGTCACGAACCTCTCGTGACGAGCTTGCTCTTGGAACATCTCCTTGAGGTGCACCATGATCGCATAAGCCTCTTGGTCCATAAATTGCTTTTGCAATTCAGGCACCATAGTGGCCAGCATCAGACAGGTCACATCGTTGGAGTCGCTCTTCTTGGTCTCAAAAGTTTCCTTTTGAACCGCAGAGGCGTTCCTTCCTGGTTCTTCAGGCAAAGGTGCATCCAAAACATACGACTTTTTCTCTTGCTTAAGAACTATTCTTAAGTTTCGAGACCAGTCTATGAAATTGGTGCCATTTAATTTGTCCTTTTCAAGGACCGATCACAATGAGAAATTGTTATTTGAAGATGCCATTTTCAATCTACAATAAAATTTAGCAAGATTAAATGAGGTCTTATTTATGATCCCACAAACCGAATTAATATCCCTTTAAATAATTCGCGTTAGTGATTTAATGTGGGCCAAGATCCACTTTTCACAACAACTTATTAGTCAAGCTGAGCTTGTACACCTAACAAGTTAAGTTACTTAGGTAGGAAAACTCCAATCATGTCTCGTACATGACTCTTGGATCAAATGGGCTAACATCTTAAGATGTTATAGCACAACCCATTTATTAGTTGCCTAGGTCCGGGCATCCCTTTCCATGATAAGTCCAACCTACATTCACAACCCATGCCTCACAAAGATAATCGGGCGCATCTAGGACTCCTAGTCTACGTGACCGATGATCGATGCCTTGACATGTTTCGAATTAGGAAGGCAACTTTGTGACTTACTATTTTAGGGATTCATTTTATTACGGCTTACATGGCATACGCTTTGTCATCCATACATAGCATGCATATATATATAATTGCATAAAGTAAAGCGTGACAAACATGGGCCCGAAAACTTACAACGAAGATTCTATACTATTACATAAGAATCTTCGAGTTGGGCTTCTCCACTCCGGTGGGCTTCGTCTTGATTTACAAAGTCTTCAAATAAATTCTATTCTAAGAAATAAATGAAACTTTTACAATAAAATATAATGGCACGCAGGCCATATTTAATTACAAAAACCCAGGGCCCATGAATGCACCATGCATATCCATTCATCACACCAAACAAGCAAATAAATATACATAGCATTCATACAGTATGGATATGCATGGTGCATTCATGGGCCCTAGGTTTTGTAATTAAATATGGCCTGCGAGCCATTATATTTTATTGTAAAAGTTTCATTTATTTCTTAGAATAGAATATACTTGAAGACTTTGTAAATCAAGACGAAGCCCACCGGAGTGGAGAAGCCCAACTCGAAGATTCTTATGTAATAGTATAGAATCTTAGTTGTAGGTTTTTAAGCCCATGTTTGTCAAGCTTTACTTTATGCAATTATTTATATATGCATGCTATGTATGGATGACAAAGCATATGCCATGTAAGCCGTAATAAAATGAATCCCTAAAATAGTAAGTCACAAAGTTGCCTTCCTAATTCGAAACACGTCAAGGCATCGATCATCGGTCACGTAGACTAGGAGTCCTAGATGCGCCCGATTATCTTTATGAGGCATGGGTTGTGAATGTAGGTTGGACTTAACATGGAAAGGGATGCCCGGACCTAGGCAACTAATAAATGGGTTGTGCTATAACATCTTAAGATGTTAGCCCATTTGATCCAAGAGTCATGTACGAGACATGATTGGAGTTTTCCTACCTAAGTAACTTAACTTATTAGATGTACAAGCTCAGCTTGACTAATAAGTTGTTGTGAAAAGTGGATCTTGGCCCACATTAAATCACTAACGCGAATTATTTAAAGGGATATTAATTCGGTTTGTGGGATCATAAATAAGACCTCATTTAATCTTGCTAAATTTTATTGTAGATTGAAAATGGCATCTTCAAACAACAATTTCTCATTGCGATCGGTCCTTGAAAAGGACAAATTGAATGGATCCAATTTCATAGACTGGTCTCAAAACTTAAGAATAGTTCTTAAGCAAGAGAAAATGTCGTATGTTTTGGATGCACCCTTGCCTGAAGAACCTGGTAGGAACGCCTCTGTGGTTCAAAATGAAACTTTTGAGACCAAGAAGAGCGACTCCAATGACGTGACCTGTCTGATGCTGGCCACTATGGTGCCTGACTTGTAAAAGCAATTTATGGACCGAGAGTCTTATGCGATCATGGTGCACCTCAAGGAGATGTTCCAAGAGCAAGCTCATCACGAGAGATTCGTGACAACAAAGACCTTAATTTCTTGTAAGATGGCTGCGGGTACTCCTGTTAGTACCCATGTACTCAAGATGAAAGGGTATGTTGATACTCTTGAGAAGCTTGATACTCTAGTGCCAAAGGAATTGGCTACTGACTTGATCTTAGGTTCATTAACTGATGATTATGATCCATTCGTGATGAATTATAACATGCATGCAATGAAAAAATCAGTCATTGAGCTTCATGGGAAGCTTAAGAATGCTGAAGAGAACATTCGAAAGACTAATCCCGTATTGATGGTTCAAGGGGGCATTAAGAAGGGACCCGCTAAGGGAAAGGGAAAGGGAAAGGTAAAACCCAAGAATGTGATGGAATATGACATGGTATGATAATCATGATAGCACAGTGGAAAAACAAAAATTTGATCATACATATCATACATATCCAAAGATAGGAACGAAAACATGCAATTT